>JACEFZ010027738.1:532500-630000 GCA_014155875.1 Cepaea nemoralis
AGGGGTGGGCTCGGGATCTGTGAGTGGGTTGGGGGAGATGGGAGATTATGTGGGTGGGTGCGGAGTTTGTGTGTGGGTAGGTGCGGAATATGTGAGTTATGTGTCTGTGCGTGGGGATGTGTGGCTGAGGAATGTGTGTTTGGCTGGGTGGTTGGAGGTGTGTGGGTGGAGAAGGATATGTGGGTGAGTGATTGTTGGTGGGTAATGGGACGGGTAGAGGATATGTGAGTGGGTGGGGAGATGTGTGTAGGTGGGTGGATGTGTGTGGGTGGGGAATGTGTGGGTTGGGGAATGTATGTGTGCTTGGGGTGTGGGTGGATGGGATGTGTGGTGGGTGAGAGGTGTGTGTGGGTGGGGAGATGTGTAGGTGTAGGGATGTGGTGGATGGGTGGGAGTATGTATGTGTGTGTGGGTTATGTGTGTGGTTGGATGGGGGAGTTGGAGTGAATGGGGGATGTGTGGGTGGGTGGTGGATGTGTCTCATAACATAGTAATATGCATTGTTTATGTTTACAAAATTCATGTGGCAATGTTTTTTCCTATGCACTGTTGATGAAAGAAAGATGAGTGTTTGGAAGGGCCGAATGTAAGAAGGGCCTGCTTGCCCAGTTTGTTACCCTTTGAAAATAAAGTCTGTTCGTTCGTTTTTTCATCATCATATGTCATACCAATAAACGTCGGCGGTCATGTTTCGCCATCTCACACGATCATCAGAGTCGTGGATCAGCTCCGTGTTCTTGTCTGGACCATGCCACATGACCAAGCCATCCATATATTTACATCTCTGCCCTTCTGTTGTTCTTTTCCTCTCAATCTTGCCAGTTGTCACCAAGTTTTCCAGTGTATTTCTTCTCATAATGAATTCAAAAACCTTGACTGTCTATGTCTAATTTCTCTAACCAGTTTACACTTTTCATTTGTTTCTTGAAGGATTTGTTTATTGGTTTTTCTGTCAGTCCATTGTATTCTTCGCATTTTCCTCAGAAACCCCATTTCCACAGCCATTAGATGTTTTTCAGCATATCTGCTCAATGTCCACGTTTCACACTCATACAAACGTGAAAGTTCTTTGTAGCACTCCAACACTCCTTTTCCTGTTACAATTAACATAATTTAAAGGCCAGTATGTTTTCCATTTATACAATATACTCAGCACCCCAAGGCGCGGAGAAGAGCCTTTATCTGATTATTAACTTTTATGTAAATAATGCTCGGGCAGTATTTATGCACATTTTTAGAAGGGGACGAGACTTCCGGGTGTGCGTGAGTTCATCTTCCGGGTCTCTAAGTCTCTTAAATAGAGCTCTACAACGATTCACTTCAAACGGCCATGATTTCACGCCAGAATACTCGAAACTACTTCGGACGTAATGGGAACTTGTTATCCTGAAGACTGAAACCTATTTATCGAGATCCCTTTGGGTTGACCTTTGTTCTCAGATTTAGTTAGACCACTTCTATTTCTGCATTCGTCCGGAATGTTGTTTCAGACGTAATTGCGTTGTGCCTGTTTACAGCCTTGCGTTGGTTTGTATAAAATGGTATGATTGCCGGTCGTTCAGAAAGCGACGACAAACTACTGTACGTAAACTTGTCGAGAAACAAACATCCAACAGCAACAATAAACGCTAGGGTTGACTGTGAAGTCCTGTGAAAAGGATCAGCAGTTAACTAACTTTTTACAGCAGAGCTGCGATATTTGCGAATTTTGGCCGACACATCCGACTTCTACAGGCATTTGTTGACCGGGTCAGCCTTCCCGGGGTTTCGGTAGACTTAACACCGGGCTACTGGTGTTGTTTTAAATTTGCAAATAAAGGACGAAGTTACCACTGCTAGTATTTAAAGATGTAAAGGCGAGAGGGTCGACTTCATAGCACCGGGTTTTATCCCATAAGGCTCGGTCTATTTTAGCAGAGCGGCCTGCACAAAGCACGAACTCCGTAGCTCCAGCGACGACCCTCAGTAGTCTCCGTGAAAATTGCACTGTGAACCAACAAATGAAAGAGTTCGGAAACCAACCCACAAATTTCGAGTCGCGAGACAGTTGGTGTAACCAATTTGCCACGGGGATTCCCCGTGTGTCTACAAGGAAATCTGAAGCTGTGTCGTTCAACACATTATTCCCGGGAAAGTTAACCCTGTCAACAAACGCCTGAAGAAGTCGGATGTGTCGACCGAAAGGTGCAAATATAGCAACTCTGCTGTAAACATGCACAACGCAATTACGTCAAAAACAACATTCCGGACGAATGAATAAGAGGACGAAGAAGACATTTTCAGCTCATTTATCTAGATGTGTTGTGTGTAGTATTTCTCTGACGCAAGACTGCCGAAGCTGTCTCAGCTTACAAGCATGAGAATGCTCAAACAGGGTGAATATTGCCAAGGATTGCCACGACTCTGATGTTAAACTTATGAGTCCTACAGAATGTTATATACAGTAGAGAAATAGGCTGGTTTACTTGCCACGCTGAAGTGTCACGCTGTTCCGCTTGTCACGTTTTACATTCCACGTTGTTTCCGGGAATTTCGTTACTAAGGAAATAATGCAGAGTCGTCAGTCGCCCCTCAATAGGTGAGTACACTATGTTTTGTATGTCCCGTTACCTGTAAAGTGGGTTTTTTGTTGTTGCTTTGTTTGTTTATAAAGCGTTAGCGTTTGTTGCACAGGAATACCTTCGTGCGTGCTCAGTTTTCTAATATTTATCGTACAAGGAGAATCACCACAGTGCTCTAATTCCTTTGCACTGACAGGGTCCAACATGTGTGAATACCAGAATCCTAAGCTAAAAGTTAGTTGCATATCCTTTACAGCACGTTGCAGTCAATCCTATCATTACTTAGCTGTTTGTAATTTTATTTGGCAAGTCTACATTCAGTAGTATACCATTGCTTTCTGAACGACCGGCACTCATACCACTGTATGAAAACCAGCGCAAGGGGGTCTGATTTCAAATCACCCACAGCTGTGTTTCGAACGAGTTATGCGGGGCTGCAAATTGCGTTCGTACTCCCTACACGAATCATATACGCTATACATATTCTTTTGTGGGTAGGTTTTATAACTTTGAAATGTACCCATGTTCACCCCATTTGGTCTGCTCTTTTTGATTTCCAACGTCTCCTTCTGCTGCTCCTGGAGTTCATCTCCCAATAGCTCATTCGGGGCAGATGCAGAAGTTCAAGTAACTAGGCGTATGGGTACCATCAGAGAGAGAACGTATTGCAGATATGAAGAAGACAATAGGATTAGCAACGACAGATTTCGAAATGTGCAGATTACACGAGACTAAAGGCTGTGGACAGACATGATCACCAACGCCTCACGGCATGGACTATAAGATTATTGGTAGTGCACGAGACAGAAGGCTGTGAACAGACATGATCACCAACGCCTCACGGCATGGACTATAAGATCATTGGTAGTACACGATACAGAAGGCTGGGATTGACATGATCACCAACGCCTCACGGCATGGACTATAAGATTATTGGTAGTACACGAGACAGAAGGCTGTGGACAGACTTGATCAACGACGCCACAAGGCATGAATTATAAAAAGATTAAGTACACGAGACAGAAGGCTGTGGACAGATATGATAACCAACGCCATACAACATAAGAAGAGAAGCCTAGTTATTCTGGTCTCTTTGGGTGCTATATTATTATTACACATAATTCTTTTTTTCTAATCGCTTTCACGACAGCACTTTGTCCATTTTGAAAATTGCCCTATAATTGCGCTCTAAAAGCACATGAGGATACTCCACCAATAAGTTTTCGAGTCTTGTCCCAGACATCGCACGAGAGGTTTTAGACATCGCACGAGGTATTTTAGACAACACACGAAGTGATTTAGACTGCACACGAACTGCGTAGCTCTTGTGAGGGTTGCCTTATCGTTACTGTCAAAAGGCAGCTGATTTATTGTAGTATATTTGATCGAGTCTATAGATTTTGATCATAATATTCCTATTCTGATTAACTTGTCAATGTATTTTCTAAGCAATCATTGGCAAACAGCAGACAACATCGTGTCTGCTCCGTAAACTTTAGAAAACAGACACCGTGTAATGTTACCATTTCCGGAAAACAAACTCATAAACTGCACCTTATGTCGGAAACTGGAAACATCATCATCGTCAAGTGCTATGCCGAATAGCCTGGGCACCCGGGAAGGTTAACCTTCGCAAGCCACCCAGGTATTTACTTATCTGCCCTCCCCTTGTTCTCTTCCCATCGATCTTGCCAATTGTCACCAAGTTCTCCAATTTATTTCTTCTCATAAAGAGACCAAAAAATTGTGACTGTCTACGTCTAATTTCTCTAATAAGTTGACGATTTTCATTTGTTTCTTATTGATAATTGGTTTTTCTGTCTGTCCGTGGTATGCTTTTCATTTTCCTCAGAAACGACTTTCACAGTCATCAGATGATTTTCAGCTTGTCTGCTCATTGTCCACGCTTCACATCAATACAAAAGTACAGGTTCTATGTAACACCTCAACAATGCCACGTCCTGTAAAGGATATGCAACTAGCTAACCAATTAAAGAATGTTTGTTGTATATTTGTAATCGTGTTAGTCATGCTCTGTATTCCTGATCTATACACCAGTACTCATACCGAGTGTTTGTAAAGTCTCACTACACTTTATATGTAGAACAAATTTTAAAAAAAATGAAGTACATATCATCAAAAAATGTGCTCCACAGTCCACCGTGAAGCCATATGCAGCGAATGGCTGTCGTCTGCTGGAGTAATTCTTTGCACTCCAAACATAATGGTGTTATCCACGGAAGAAAACATTGTTTCCAATCTATTCGCCATACAAAGTGTAGTGCGACTTTATAAACATTCTGTATAACGTTAGAACTGAGTTTTCTAAGTTTGGTAATTAGTTTAATTTCTTTTTACTTCCACAAATGTACTACTGCTACAAAAGCTTCTCTTGCCTTTTCCATTCTTATTTTTATAACGTTATCTGCAATCTTTATCTACACTGCTAACTAAATATGCGTATGATAAATATATGTTACCTGTGTCAATATTGCTAACTAAATATGCGTATGATAAATTTATCTGCCATCTTTATCTACATTGCTAACTAAAAATGCGTATGATAACTTTATTACGAATCGCGTCAGTAAAGGCTTCGCCGTGGAGGTCGTCTTCATCTCTTTAATGTATAAGATTATCAATGCATTTGTATGTGTGCCCCGTTGCGTGCCTGCCATTGTGTCTGTCTGTATGTCTGTATGTCTGCCAGCTCGTCCATCCCTGCGTCGGTCGGTATGTCCGTCCATCTGTCGGTTTTTCAATCTGTCTGCACGCACGGACTGATCGATGGGTGCGTGCTTGCGTGTGCACGTGACTTTGTCTGTCTGTCTGTCTGTCTGTCTGTCTGTCTGTCTGTCTGTCTGTCTGTCTGTCCGTCGGTTTGCTGTGCCGTGCTGTGCTGAGCTGCATCGTGTGGCTTTGTGTGCTCTTGTGTCTGTCTGTGTATTGGTCTGCATATTTGTCTACGTGTGTACGTCTATATGTTTGTCTGAATGTATCTCTGCCTGACGTTATGGGAGCTGTGTCGTGATGTGATGTACGGTGACGTAATGTGATGTACGGTGATGTGATGTGATGTGATGTACGATGATGTGATGTACGATGATGTGATGTGATGTACGGTGATGTGATGTGATGTACGGTGATGTGATGTGGTGTACGGTGATGTGATGTGATGTACGGTGATGTGATGTACGGTGATGTGATGTACGGTGATGTGATGTACGGTGATGTGATGTGATGTACGGTGATGTGATGTACGGTGATGTGATGTGCTGTACGGTGATGTGATGTGATGTACGGTGATGTGATGTACGGTGATGTGATGTACGGTGATGTGATGTACGGTGATGTGATGTGATGTACGGTGATGTGATGTGATGTACGGTGATGTGATGTGATGTACGGTGATGTGATGTACGGTGATGTGATGTACGATGATGTGATGTGATGTACGGTGATGTGATGTGATGTACGGTGATGTGATGTGATGTACGGTGATGTGATGTGGTGTACGGTGATGTGATGTGATGTACGGTGATGTGATGTACGGTGATGTGATGTACGGTGATGTGATGTGCTGTACGGTGATGTGATGTGATGTACGGTGATGTGATGTGATGTACGGTGATGTGATGTGATGTACGGTGATGTGATATGATGTACGGTGATGTGATGTGATGTACGGTGATGTGATATGATGTACGGTGATGTGATGTATTGTGTTGTGATGTGATGTACGGTGATGTGATGTATTTTTTTGTGATGTGATGTACGGTGATGTGACGTACGGTGACATGATGTGATGTAAGGTGATGTGATGTACGGAGATGTGTTGTGATGTACGGTGATGTGATGTACGGTGATGTGTTCTATTCTGATGTGCCGTGATGTGTCCTGTTCTGATGTGCCGCCAAGTACCATGTTGTGTAGTGACGCCATGTGATAAGTTGTGGTGTGCCATGCTGTGATACGCCATGACGTGTTGTGGGGTACTGTGCTGTGATAGGGTATGGCGTGCTGATGTGTTGTGTTATCCCGTATTGTGTTTGTATATATTGTTGTTTATCTGGCAATTCCCTTACAGTGAAATACATCTTTGCCCAGAGATTGCCACCAACAATTGAAGTCAACTGTAAAACTGCACTCTTGAATCGCTCCTTCTCTCACTCAACAGCGTTTTAGTCACAGGTCAATGGAATGAAAGACTTACCGTTTAAAGTCCGCCCCAAAACCCGCCTACTATGCAATTGAAGCCAGTTTCAAAGCAAAAACCGCCAGAAAAGGAAATTGCAATAACTGAAATCACGGGAGTGGAAAAACAAAATCGCCTAAAGCAAAGACAATTGAATTAAATTTCCTGGAAGTTCGGTCTGTGGGGCAAAGCCAGGCTGAGAGTGGTATGGTGGGAATTAATCGGGGACCGTGTGTTCCACCCTCCTAGGTATTATTTTGTCATTTTAGGGTGCGACAAGGGGACATAAGCACTGGGTTGGACTGCCTGTCAAAGGGAGTTAAAAATATATAGTAAAAGAAAACAGACTGTTCTTTATGTTTTAAAGTTAAGTAAATTGTATATGGTGCTTAGGTAAGTGGCGTCAATGTGTGATGTTTTTTCTTGATGTTTCATCGGTTCTTTCTACTTTATACCTTCATTATCATCATCGTGTGCTGCGTGGTAGGTCATGATTCGCCATCTTACACGGTCACTAGGTTGTCAGTATGGTCCAATGGATAAGAGAGCTCGTTAATAAATTCCGGTGTACTGATGCCGAAGCAGCGAATTCAACTCCTACACCGGTCAGTTGGAATAAAATGTTGACTTCTCGTCCTTGTCGAGGGGACGTAAATTACAAGAACCTCAGAGGTCGTTGTGGGTTTACCTCAGATGGCGAAGGACACTGGTAATCATCATCATCATCCAGTGCATTGCCGGCTGGAGTGGGCGATCATGCCTCTCCACAAATTACAATCTCCAACGTCATGGACCACTTCGTGTGTTGACTCTCTTCTTTGCCATGACACAAGACTGTCAGAATCTTCTCAAGCTGTCTTCCTTTATCTCTCTTTCTGCAAATCTGTCCGGTTTTCACACGTTCCAGTTTTTGTCTTGTCATAACGTGGCCAAAAACGACAACTGCCTCATTTTGATGTTTATGATAAGTTGGCTTTACGAGTCGGCTTCATTTAAAACGTCATGATTGCTCATTTTTACTGTCCAGTTAATTTTCGCCGGTCTCCCTGTTCGAGGTGTTAGCAGCTTTCTCCGTAACCCCGAATACTCTCGTGATTGACGTGAGCGCACGAGAACTGGGAGCGGTTCGAGACGCGCCAGTGACTTATGAGAGTATGGAGCCGGTCGCTCAGAAAGCAATGGCAAACTACTGAGCGTAATCTTGCCAAGACATCAACAATCAGCTGAAAGATGCTGATGTTGACAGCGATGTCCTGTAAAAGATATACAAAATAACAACATTTAATTAATTTTCAGCATTCTTCTATAAAACCACATCTCCAAGGCTTCCCTGGGATGTTTTCGCCAGTTTACTAATTGTCCAAAATTCGCAACCGTATTTTAAAACTAGTTCTATGTAACATGCTCTTTTTCCAGCTTTAAAACACTGGTAATAGTGAAAGCTAATCCACACGCACAAATCAGTCCAGCACACTAAAAGAAGTAACCCGTGTATGAACTACGCTTGAGTTCTAAGTAAGCGAACCAACAAAAAACATGGACAATCACCAGTCTTGTTTCAGGCATGTGTTCGTGTTTCGATTATGTCGCGTGGCCCAGCCGTGCATATATTTCTCTTTCTGCATTCCCTTTGCTCTTTCCCCTTCAGTTTTACCAATAATCACGTTTCCCACTTATGTCTCTTCACCACGAGCATACAACTTCTTGATTATCTACGTCAAATCTCCCGAATCAATTTCCGGTATTTATTTATTTCTTGTAGGACTTGCTCGTTGGTTTTTCTGTCTGTCCATTGTGTTCTTTGTATGCTGCTCAGAAACACATTTCCACTGCGATTAGCTGCTTTTCAGTTTGTTTATTGTCCTTGCTTCACATCCATACAAAAGTACAAGTTCTATTAACCACTTCAACACTCTTTTTTCTCATTGTAATTCACAGCTTCTTATTGGTCAGCATGTATTCCATCTTGCAAATACCTTTGCCATGGTCATTCTTCTATTTGCTGTGCTTTTCTCATGTTAGCTGCCGGGTATAGGGCTGAGCTTGTACCATTGTTGCTATTTCTTATCTTTAATGACATGATATATAGGCCTCTACGAGGGCGAGTCAATAAGTAAGTCACACAGTTCTGTGGGATGGCAGGTAAATGTATTTGGTGTTTTCTACAGGCGCCATTAGGTGACAGCAACATCGAACTTTATATTCCCGTTCGTCAGGTGGCGCCAGGTGTCTCACGCACATGCGCAGCGCATAAACAAAATGGCGTCTGTACTTACGGAGTGTACAACGAAAGAGCAAAGTGCCGTTGTGCGTTTCTTGTGGGCAAAGGACTGCCTGCAAAGGACATTCATAAGGAAATGCTTCCTGTTTATGTTCACAAATGTTTGTCCCGTAAAGCGGTGCAAAGCTGGGCAGAAAAATTTTCTCAATAACGCGAATGACGCCGAAGTTGAATGTAAAGTGAAAACAGAGCACGCAGTTATATGCAGAAAGTTTGGGAGCACTGATAAAACGATGGGGTAAGTGCATCAATGTTAGGTGGAAATTATGTTGAGAAATAAAGGGACAATGTATGTATAAAAATAAACTGGTTTCAAGTTGTTATCATATTTAGTTATTTTTCTACAGCCATTTGTGACTTACTTATTAACGTCCACTCGCATCTTGTTCGTGTTTGCTATTACTCGTGAGAACCTTAGGATAAATTTTTTTTTCATTTCATATTGTAGTATCCAGCTCCTGCGTTTTTGGCCAATTTTGAATAATATCACATTTTTGTTGAATACCACTCTCTAGTTTAATATCACTCGCTTGTTTAATATCACACTCTTGGTCAGTATCATTCGCTTGGCCAATATCACTCTCTTAGTAAATATCACTCACTTGTTTAATTTCACTCTCTTGTTTGATATCACCGTCTTGTTTAATATCACTCTCTTGTTTAATATGTCTGTTGTTTAATATCACTCTCTTGTTTAATATCAATCTCTTGTTTAATATCACTATCTTGTTTAATATGAGTCTCTTGTTTAATATCACTCTCTTGTTTAATATCAGTCTCTTGTTTAATATCACTCTCTTGTTTAATCTCAGTCTCTTGTTTAATATCACTCTCTTGTTTAATATCACTCTCTGGTTTAATATCACTCTCTTGTTTAATATCACTCTCTTGTTTAATATCACTCTCTGGTTTAATATCACTCTCTTGTTAAATATCACTCTCTTGTTTAATATCAGTCTTCTCGCCAATATCACTATCTTGGTCAATATAACTCTCTTGTTTAATATCACTCTCTAGCTTAATATCACCCTCCGGGTCAATATCACTCTCATGGTTAATATCATTCTCTTGGTCAATACCACTCTCATGGTTAATATCACTCTCTTGATCAATATCACTCTGTTGTTCAATATAGCATTTTTGCTTAATATCACTATCTTGGTCAATATCACTCATTTAGTCAAAATCACTCTAGCGGTTAATATCACTCTGTTGTTTAATATCATATTGTATTTAATATGACTCTCTTGGCCAGTATCACTTTCTGACACAAACTCTTTTGTACCAAACTAAGATTGGTTGTTGTCTAAGGTCTAATATTTCTACTAACTCACTGTAGAGTGGAAGCTGAGCATGCCACCTATCTCACACCACCAGTCCTCACTGCAGCACACATCCGCGAGTCAATTAACAAGAGTTAATTTGCGCACATCAATTCCTTTTAATGACGAATGAACACGGACACACGTAACATATAAATCCAGGAACAATAATTCTCTCAGAATATATTCATCACAATTGAACACTTCGAATAACACTGCCTCTCAAGGCCTACTAAATCTCCTCCAACACGACAGGTCTACTAACCTCTCTCCAGGCCCGAATTCACTCGATCCACCCCACACTGGATCTAAGCCTCCGTTAACTATCCGACCCTCTCAAGGGCTAGGCTTCAATTCCCTATGTCTGCTGATAACCGGGCTCAGTCTTTAATCCTTAGTCTCAGAATTCCTATCATTGAAAACCACAGGGCAGAGTTCTGTCACTAACTCCCCTCTCATTCACTTCGCAGACCACCGACCTACACTTGTCGGCTCTCAACCCTCAACTGTCCCAAAACGATCCGACCCTCTTGTCGCGAAATAAACTTGGAGTTGCGATCGATGACAAACAAGACCCGACATTAGTCTGCAAAAACAACTAACCCTTTGATGTCGTACAGACGGAGAAAACTACGTCGTTAAAACTGTCTGCACACGGTTGGCATTTTAAACTGAGAAACAAAATACGTCGCGTCAGAATGTCTACACAGTCGGCGATTTTGTTATGATGTGGGTTGTTCGAGAAAACGAATAACAACGCCAAACGTCTGCCACGGCGGTAGTAGCCTTTGAAGTGGAGACGAAATGTCTGAATGTAAGTCGGGATGGATTCTGTGATGTGGGGAATTCTCAGGTTGAACTATTGATGTACGGGACAAAGAATTTCCCCAAAATGAAAGCAAATTTGACCGCAGATTGACTCCAGTTAGTCTAGAATAGGAGGACAAAACCAGACTCTGGACTGATTGGCGTCTAGACTTTTTGGTGACGTCACTCAAGCACCGATATAAAACCCAGTTGCGGTAAACAAGTGGAGTGAGTCGGCCAAAAATTCTGAAGTGTTAAGATCGGTGCATTATTCCGAGTTGTGTTACATGAGAGAGACTATAATGTCTAAGTGGTGATAGTTATCCGCGGACATAGATCCAGTCTGTGATTGCATAGTTTCGATAAGCAACTGGAATAGGCATATGGTAGGCTACTAATCATATCTAACCTAGAGTATGATTAGGAATAGAGTACAGTACTGTGCGGTGATATACTGTATTATAGGTGCGGTGATATAATGTATTATAGGTGCGGTGATATAATGTATTATAGGTGCGGTGATATAATGTATTATAGGTGCGGTGATATAATGTATTATGATTAATGATAGAATGTTCTATAAGTGCGGTGCTAGAAAGTATCACAGGAGCGTCGGCACTAGTATTCTATTGTGTGGCTTCAACTAGCTTGTGTGATATATCATTTTACTCAGGGAGTTGAGGACAATGTAGTGGAATAATAATTAGAGAGATTAAGGATGGTTGAGAGGGAGGAGAGGAATGTGAAATGGTAGGATCTTCCAGTAGGGCATCTGCTGGGTTTCCACCCGTTCCTTTATTCTTTCCTGGTGTTGCCATGTCTCAGATCATATGATGAGTTATTTGGCCGTATGACAGAGATCGGATCTCTGTTATAGATCTGAGTGCTGCTATTGGCCTACACTCACCTAATTCCGGCCAGGATTGAGTTGCCCTCACCATAGTATTCTCTATTCTACAGGTTCCATTTACAGGTCCATGTATGTGTGCTATGATTTTCAACAGTGAAGCTAACACATTTTAGAAGATGATGGCTCAGAATTTGACGTCAGAAGTTGCTGAGAGGCCGCTACATTGGGCTTATACCCAAGTTGGTTTGCAGGAACCTGGCTTCTGCTGAGCAGGACATGCTGATGAGATTTATGTTTTAGCAAGTGATAAGTGTATCACTGAACAGTCAGAACATTGTAGATATACACTACTGATACCAGGAACAGTCATACAACTTTATACTGATACCTAGAACAGTCAGAGTGTGGTGTTATTATGGGGAGTCTTTAATAAAACCAGTGACACTAGATACATTAAGATTTCCCCAGTAACAGTGACAATAGTCTTAGAATTCTCTGATAACAATAATTTAAATAACAGAGGAAATTCATAGTGTTAAGCAGATTGAAGACTCTCATTAGACAGTGTTTGTCATGGGTGTCCAAGCATCCTAGTGGTTCAAGAGACAACGGAGGAAGTCTTCACGTGACCGGAGGAGCATCACCTTGGTGAGGTTGCTTGTCTGGAATACATGGTGCTAGTGTGTTCTCAGCACAGTGATGAGAATGACTATACTCCTGAACACTGATCTGAGTCTATAGACACTTTAGAGTACACGTCACACATTCTACACCTTACACACACACACACACACACACACACACACACACACACACACACACACACACACACACACTTCTCCTACATATACTCTTTGCTTTAATAAATTTCTTGTTTTTATTTGTTGAAGCTAGAGTTGTCACGTATGTTATGTTGGGGAAGAATGAGAGGGGGCATGATCCAGGAGTGAGTAAGAGTGAGAAGAAGGTGTCTTCAGATTGAGGGAGTGTTGTGGACGGAGTCTGCTGGATATCTCCAGGATAGAGATATTGAATTAAAACAAATGTGGGTGTTGATTCCCCTCACTCCAGGGACGACACTAAAGTGGTAAAGAAGAACAAATAACTACTACGACAGTCATTCTTTACACACACGACACCTCTCTCGGTCTCAACTTCAACTGTCCCCGTCAATGTTTGTCCCTGTCTTTTTAACCCTTCTTGCAGCCCTCCCTAGGCTCCACACAACACTTCCCCCCAGCTCAACTGTCTGTCTCCTCCATCCACACTAGCGGGCTGAAAACCCCTTCACCCCCTTAACTCACTGTCTCCAACTTTCGTCTATTATTTCTCATGCCCGGTCACTTGTTTATGTACTAGCATTGCTACTAAGGTCACTCTCCTTAATGTCAGTGACCCCCAGGCATGTGTCACTCTCCTATTCAATATAACTCCCTTGTTCAATATCACTCCTTTGTTCAATATCACTCTCTTGTTTAATATCCCTCTCTTGGGTAATATCACTTTCTTGGTAAATATCACACTCTTGGTCAATATCACTCTCTTGTTTAATATCACTATCTTGTTTAATATAACTCTTTTTTAATATCACTCTCTTGTTTAATATCACTATCTTGTTTAATATAACTCTTGTTTAATATCACTCTCTTGTTTAATATCACTCTCTTGTTTAATATCACTCTCTTGTTTAATATCACTCTCTTGTTTAATATCATCTCTTGTTCAATATCTTCTTCATTCATCTTCCATAGCACAAAGTCTGGGCTAAAATATAGAGATCATGTGTTGCCCATGCAGCATGATCCCTCTCTCGGCCTGCCTAGTTCACTCCAGAGGAAAGGTAACACCCCTACATCTGGAACAAGACAAGCTGCAGAAGCTGCCGGATCAGCAAAGCAATGCTCTAACTGTCCGCCTGTCAGAGCTTGGATCCTAGACCAGCCGCCAACCAAGGCTTAGGGCCTGGTCTGCCCTGCCATGACATTTTGTCTTTAGCTTGCATTTCCTCGCACCAGGGTAAGGCTTGTACCCTCCCAATTGCGCTCTTCCGCCCGAAGCCGTTGGCACAATGTGGGGGTGTCGGGTTTGGTAAGCGCCGCCCAACGTTCGGCGCTAACAGAAACCAGGTAGTACCGTCTACTGTTATACGGTAGCTCAGTCATATCTGACTAAGACCTGTTCAATATCACTCCCTTGTTTAATATCCCTCTCTTGTTTAAAATCACTCTCTTGTTTAATATCACTCTCTTGTTTAATATCACTCTCTTGTTCAATATCACTCTCTTGTTTAATATCACTGTCTTGTTTAATATCACTCTCTTGGGTAATATCTCTTTCTTGGTCAATATCACACTCTAGGTCAATATCACACTCTTGTTTAATATCACTCTCTTGTTTAATATCACTCTCTTATTTAATATCATTCTCTTGGTCAATACCACTCTCATGGTTAATATCATTCTCTTGATCAATATCACTCTCTTGTTCAATATCACTCATTGTCATATGTCATTGTTACTCTCTTAATCAATATCACTCTTCTGGTCAATGACACTCTCTAGTTTAACATCACTCTCTTGTTTAATATCACTCTCTTGGTCAATATGACTCCCTTGGTCAATATCACTCTCTTATTTAATATCACTGTCTTGTTTAATATAACTCTCTTGTTTAATATCACTCGCTTTGTCAATATCACTCCCTTGGTCAATATCACTCTCTTGTTTAATATCACTCGGTTGGTCAATATCACACTCTTGTTTAATATCACTCTCTTGTTCAATATCACACTCCTTTTTAATATCACTCTCGTATTCAGTATCACTCTTTTGGTCAATATCACTTTCGTGGTCTGTATCACTCTCTTGGTATATATCACTCTCTGGGTCAATATAACTGTGTTGTTTAATATCAATCTCTTGTTCAATATCACTCTCTTGATCAATATCACTTTCTTGTCAATATCACTCTTTTGGTCAATATCACTCTCTTTTTCAATATCACTCTCTTGGTCAATGTCACTCTATTGGTTAATATCACTCTATTAGTCAATACCACTCTCACGGTTAATATCACTCTCTTGTTTAATATCACTCTCTTGGCCAGTATCACTCTCTTGTTTAATATCAGTCTCTTGGTCAATGTCACTCTCTTGTTTAGTGTTACTCTCTCTTTTTAACATCACTCTCTAGGGTAATATCACTTTCTTTGTCAATATCACTCTTTTGGTCAAAATCGCTCTCTCGTTTAATATCACTCTCTTGTTTAAATCACTAATGTTTTATATCACTCTCTTTGTTAATATCACTCTTTTGATCAATACCGCTCTCTTGGATAATATCACTCTCTAGGTTAAAAAAAAAGTCGCTTAAAATTCGACAGGGTCGACTTCATTGCACCGGGTTTTATACCATAATGCTCGGTCTCTTTCCGGAGCGCGGAAAGCGTCGCACAAAGCACGAACTCCGTAGCTCTAGCGACGACCAACAGGAGTCTCCGAAAAATTTCACTCCGAAGAACGCGGCCCGGAATCGAACCCACAACATTCGGAGCCCGAGACAAACGGCTTGACAACTACGCCACGGAGGCTCCCCTCTCTCCCCTCTGACTCTCTAGGTTAATATCACTCTCTGTGGGTGGTGGGGGTGTGTGAAGGTGGGAGGTGTGTGTTTGTGGACGGGGGATGTGTTGGTGGGTGGGGATGTATGTGAGGGGGATGTGTGTATTTGTGGGGAGATGTGTGTGTGAGTATATTGGTGGGGTGTTTGTGGGTGGGGGATCTGTGGTTAAGGGATGTGTGATTGGAGGTGAGTGGGTGGAGAATGTGTGGGTGGGTGAGTGTGTGTAGGTTGAGGGTGGTGATGTGTGTGTATGGGCGTGGGATGTGTGGGTGGGTGAGGGAAGATTGTGTGGGTGGGGGATGTGTGAAAGTGGGGGATGTGTGGGTGAATGCTAGTTTTGTGTGTGGGCAGGTGCGTGATGTGTGGGTTGGCGGGGATATGTGTGTGTGTAGGTTGGGATGTGTGGTTGGGGGATGTGTGTTTGACTGGGTGGTTGGGGGTCTGTGTGTGTGTGTGGTGAAGGATATGTTGATGGGTGAGTGTTGATGGATTATGGGATGAGTGGAGGATGTGTGTGTGGGTGGGGAGATGTGTGTAGGTGAGGGATGTGTGGGTGGGTGATGGGTGGGCGGGTGCATATATGTGTGTCTGGGGGTGTGTGTGTCGGTGGGGGATGTGTGTGTGGGGGATGTATGGTGGGTGGAAGATGTGTGTGTGTGTTTATGGAGATGTGTGTAGGTGGGGGTGTGTGTGTGGGGTGTGTGGGTGGGGGATGGATGAGTGGGTGGGGGAATGTATGTGTGCCTGTTGTGTGTGTGTGGTTGGGTGGGGGATGTGTGGGTGAATGGGTGGATGGTTGGAGTATGTGTCTCATAACATTGTAATTTGCATTGTTTATGTTTACAACATTCATTTGACAATGTTTTTCCTATGCGAATGTATTATGCATTATTGACGAACGAAAGATGAGTGATTCGAAGGGCCGAATGTAATACGGGCCTGCCTTCCCAATTTGTTACCCTTTGAAAATAAAGTCCGTTCGTTCGTTCGTTCGTTCGTTCTCTTGATCAATATCACTCTCGTGATCAATATCATTCTCTTGTTTAATATCACTCTCTTGGGTAATATCAGCTTCTTATTTAATATCACTCTCCTATTTAATATCAATCTCTTTGTTACCCGCAGAAGTCGGATGTGTCGGCCTAACGGCGCAAGAATGCAGCTCTGCTGTAAACAGGCACAACGCAATCACGTCCGAAAAAAAGGAAAAAAAACTCCGGATAACGCAGAAGAAAAAGAAGAATTTCTTGGTTAATATCACTCGCTTGTTTAATATGACTCTCTTGGTTCTTCTTCTTCTTCTGCGTTCATCCGGAGTTTTTTTTTTTCCGGACGTGATTGCGTTGTGCCTGTTTACAGCAGAGCTGCGTTCTTGCGCCGTTTGGCCGACACATCCGACTTCTGCGGGCATTTGTTGACCTTTTTAACCTTCCCGGAATCTCTTGGTCAATATCACTCTCTTGGTAAATATCACTCTCTTGGTCAATATCACTTCCTTGGTCAATATCACTCTCTTGGTCAGTATCACTCTGTTGGTCAATATCACTCTCTTGCTTAATTAATATCACTCTCTTGTTTAATATCACTCTCTTGGGTAATATTACTTTCTTGGTCAATATCACTCTCTTGGTCAATATCATTCTCTTATTTAATATCACTCTCTTGTTTAATATCACTGTCTTGGTTGATATCACCATCTTGTTTATGTCACTCTCTTGGTTAATATCACTCTCTTATTTAATGTCACTCTCTTGGTTAATATCACTCGCTTGTTTAATAGCACTCTTTTGGTGTCATTCCGTGTTATTGTTCAATTTCTTTGATGTGCTCAATTCATTTCCTTCTCGGGCGTCCTCTTGCTCTCGTATCAGATCTTGTTTGATGTAGTGCCGGTGCTGGTAGTTCGTGGTGTTGCATTCTAACGAGCTTTTAATACCACAACGTGGTAATGTGAAGGGCTGTGAACTGGCTTTTGGTCGCTAGTTCCTCGCGAATACAATCAAACCACTATCAACATGACCTCAATGAGTCAGCGAGGGTCGAAGGACCTTAATATGAGGACCTCAATGAGTCAGCGAGGGTCGAAGGACCTTAATATGAGAATAACAGACTCCAGACATCTTGTTGCGTTACATGAAAATACATGATTGCACTGAATGCACATATGCTATTGTACCGAATGTAAACAGGTGACTGTACTGATTGTAAACAGCTGATTGTACTGATTATAAACAGCTGACTGTATGAATGTAAACAGCTGATTGTACTGCACGTAAACCGCTGATTGTACTGTATGTAAACCGCTGATTGTACTGTATGTGTACAGCTGATTGCACTGTATGGGAACAGCTGATTGTACTGTATGTGAACAGCTGATTTAACTGGATGTAAACAGCTGATTGTACTGTACGTAAACAGCTGATTGTACTGCATGTAAAAAACTGATTGTACTGTATGTAGACAGCTGATTGTACTGCATGTAAACAGCTGATTAAACTGAATGCCAACATGTGATTGTACCGCATGTAAACAACTGATTTTACTGCATGTGAACAGCTGATTGTACTGTGTGTGAACAGCTGATTGTACTGAGTATAAACATCCCTCCGTGCTGACTATAAACAGCTCATGTGGTTGAGTACGTACACCTCATTGCAGTAAATAGAAACACTTTACCGTACTGAATTAGACGTCACCACAATGTGCTGAATATCAACACCCAATTTCAATCACAATTCCACCTAGTGCAAATACTACCTTTGACCAACAATAACATAATACCAACCATTGCTTTGGCAAACAACACACATTTTACTAAGCCTACCCACAACAGGCCGGTGTCTGTGAAGAAGGAGTAACGATCGTGATTCCCAATCCTGCAAACCGCTTTCGAAATTAGCTGACGGCGATTTAGAAGAAGATCACTTTGTGTTGATTTGTAACATAGATATGAGCATCTGTCGTTCAGAAAGAAATAGCAAAATACTGAACGTAAACTTGCCTTGTAAATCACAAACAGATAAACTTGATGGGCTTGGTTGCAACGTCCTCTTAAGGACATGCAATAAACTTTTTAACCCACAACGGAAAATATCTTTATTCTGTTGAGTATGATATACAGTTTGGAAGCCCTTCTGAGAACCGCCCCATTAAGATTTATGAGGGTGAGAATGGGGCGCTTCTGGGATGCATATGTTTGCACAGAATTTAACACATCTCCAAAATAATCAATTTATGCTTTCCCGTACATTATTCATAACAATCAATGTGAAAGCGGGACAGGAAAAATAGGCCCGTGATATATAGTCAATGATGCTCATTAGCATAATTTCTTCAATGTGGGGCAGCGGATGATATGATAGGAATGATATGTTACCCCGAGGAACGTCACTTCCTGTTCTTTTTATCGTAACCAATCACCAGTTTCCGTTTTGATATTCAGGCGTGACACGCTCATTCGACAGACTGCTGAAAGTCGTAGACATGTAGGTTCAATTTATGGTGACTGGAAATGGGTTGTTTCCGAGGTGAAACTTAAATTACATGCTGTAGCATTTTCGCACGCTAAATACCACGCCATTTAGCACGTTAGTGAGGTATATAGCACTCAATATAGGACTTTCATGAGATAAATAGCTCACTATAGGACTTTCGTGAGGTAAATAGCACGCAATATAAGACTTTCATGAGATAAATAGCACAAAATATAGGACTTTTATGAGGTCAATAGAGCACAATATAGGACTTTCATAAGGTAAATAGCACACAATATTGAACTTTCATGAATTAAATTGCACACAATAAAGCACTTTCATAAACTAAATATGTTTGTCTGTCCGAGGGTTTAATGCGCCTGCGTTTAAAATTTCCGGTGCGCTTATAGCAGAGTAGAGGGATAATTCCCTAAATATAATATTCAGAAACTAAATAGTGTCTGTATAACACTTCCATAAGCTAAGTAAGCCACCATATAGAACTTGAATAAGATAAATAAGGAGCACTTTCATAAGGTAAATAAGGAGCACTTTCATAAGATAAATAAGGAGCACTTTCATAAGATAAATAAGGAGCACTTTCATAAGATAAATAAGGAGCACTTTCATAAGGTAAATAAGGCACTGTATAACACTTTCAAAAGACAAATAAGGCACAGTATAGCACTTTCATAAGGTAAATAAGGCACGGTATACCATTTTCATAAGCTACCTACCTACCTACTTACCTACCTACCTACCTACCTACCTGCCTGCCAGCCTGCCTGCCAGACTGCCTGTCTGTCTGCCAGACTGCTTGCCTACCCACCTCTCTACCTACCTGTCTAGCTCTTTACTTATCTAACTCTCTACCTACATACCTACCTACCTACCTACCTACCTACCTCTCTCCTTACCTACCACTCGACCTACCTCACTACCTATATCAGATCCTCACTCCTTATCTACCTACTTAGCTATCTACTTGCCTGCTTGCCTATCTAGCGCCTTACCTATAAACCTAGCGCCCCACCTACATACGTAGCCCCCTACATAGTTCCCCATCTATATACCTAGCCCCCTACTTACATACCTAGCTCCCTACCTAAATACCTAGCTCCTTACATATATACATAGCTCCCTGCCTACACACCTAGCTTCCTCCTTACATACCTAGCTACCTACCTAGATACCTAGCTCCTTACCTATATACTTAGCTGCCTACCTACATACCCAGCTCGCTACCCATAAACCAAGCATGCAACTTACATACCTAGTCCTTACCTAGCTCCCTACATACATATCTAGCTCCTTGCCTACATATCTATCTCCCTTCCTAAATACCTATATCCCTACCTATATACCTAACTCCGTACCTATATACCTAGCTCCTTGCCTACATACCTATCTCCCTTCCTAAATACCTATCTCCCTACCTACATACCTAGCCCCCTACCTACATACCTAGCTAACTACCTACATACCTAGTTACCTACCTACATACCTAGCTCCCTACATACATACCCATCTCCCCACCTACATACTTAGCTCGTGACCTACATACCTAGCTCCCTACCTACATACCTATCTCCCTACCTACATACCTAACTCTCTACCTACATACCTAGCTCCCTACCTACATACCTAGCTCCCTACCTACATACTTAGCTCCCTACCTACCTACCTAGCTCCCTACCTACATACCTAGCTCCCTACCTGCATACCTAGCTCCCTACCTACATACCTAGCTCCCTACCTACATACTTAGCTCCCTACCTACATACTTAGCTCCCTACATACATACCTAGCTCCCTACCTACATACCTAGCTCTCTACCTACATACCTAGCTCCCTACCTATATACATAGCCCCCTACATAGTTCACTATCTACATACCTAGCCCCCTACCTACATACCTAGCCCCCTTCCTACATACCTAGCCTCCTACCTACATACCTAGCTCCTTACCTAAATACCTAGCTCCTTACATATATGTCGTCGTGTATACATATATGTCTCTGTGGCTAAGGGCTTGCGAACGCGGGTTGTAAGCCCGTATACCCGGGTTCGAAACACAGCGGTGCGAGTTTTTTCGAAAAAGGTATAGGAGCCGGTTGTTCTGAAAGCAATGGCAAACTACTGAAAGTAACATTTGCCCAGGAATCACTAACAGCGAAAATGCTGGGGTTGATTGCTACGTCCCGTGAAGCACATGCAACTTATAAACTACATAATTAGCTCCCTACCTATCTCCCTACCTACATACCTAGCTCCCTACCTACATACCTAGCTCCCTACCTGCATACCTAGCCCCCTAACAACATACCAAGCTCCCTACCTACATACTTAGCTACTTACATATACATGAAACAGAGGTGAAAACAGGAGCAAGAACCACTTACTTCTGCTACGGTGATGTGAGGAGAAGAGCGCAACCTTGACTGCGTGGGGCCAAAGAAGAAAATGAATAAAGAAAAAGAACCTCTCACCGTCCTCGGTTAACAAGAATAGAAAATAATTAAGGTTTAAGAAGATCCAGGGTGGGCCGACGGGGAATTGGAACACTATTCTCCAATTCCAGACAAAGAATTACTCCGAGGGCTGTTCTAACACCAATGACTCTATAATAAGAGTCTATCAACTAAACAACAAAGTAAGAATAACACAAGCATCATTTGTTTATTAGACTTCTAAAAGGAACAATAATATACAGACATGTAGCATCAACAAAGAAGTTAGAATCCAGCAAAACCAAACAGCAAAAACACTAATCTAACAAACAAAATTCCTAAGTGTAGCACAACTTCTGAGTACAGCGAAAACTACTCCAGTAAATATTTCACATCTACCAAACACTAATCCACCAAAAACTTCTAGTCCACTAAAACCTAATCCACCAAAAACTTCTAGTATACTAAAAACTAATCCATCAAAAACTTCTAGTCCACTAAAAACTAATTTACCAAAACTTCTAGTCCACTAAAAACTAATTTACCAAAACTTCTAGTCCACTAAAAACCCAGTAGAATCTAACATCTAAAACTAGAATTCTGGCTTTTTCACTGCAAAACCTTTCAAGGTCTAACTAAAAAAGTTTGCTACAGGCATTGGCGTCTCGTCACTTGGTGTGGTGGACTACAGAAAAAGGACCGGTTCTACATGCGCAGGTGACTTTTATACTGGGGTCGGAACGACTCCCAGAGTTCCAGACCAATCAGACAGTCCGCGTCCTCTGGCATAGTCTCATCCAACATCATCGCGAGCCGAGTACATTAACCTAGCTTCCTGTCTATATACCTAGCCCCCTACATAGTTCCCTATCCACCTACATATCTAGCTCCCTACCTACATACCCAGCTCCCTACCTATATATCTAGCTCCCTACCTACATAATTAGCTCCCTACCTAGCTCCCTACCTACATACCTAGCTAACTACCTACATACCTAGTTACCTACCTACATACCTAGCTCCCTACATACATACCCAGCTCCCCACCTACATACTTAGCTCGTGACCTACATACCTAGCTCCCTACCTACATACCTATCTCCCTACCTACATACCTAACTCTCTACCTACATACCTAGCTCCCTACCTACATACCTAGCTCCCTACCTACATACTTAGCTCCCTACCTACCTACCTAGCTCCCTACCTACATACCTAGCTCCCTACCTGCATACCTAGCTCCCTACCTACATACCTAGCTCCCTACCTACATACTTAGCTCCCTACCTACATACTTAGCTCCCTACATACATACCTAGCTCCCTACCTACATACCTAGCTCTCTACCTACATACCTAGCTCCCTACCTATATACATAGCCCCCTACATAGTTCACTATCTACATACCTAGCCCCCTACCTACATACCTAGCCCCCTTCCTACATACCTAGCCTCCTACCTACATACCTAGCTCCTTACCTAAATACCTAGCTCCTTACATATATGTCGTCGTGTATACATATATGTCTCTGTGGCTAAGGGCTTGCGAACGCGGGTTGTAAGCCCGTATACCCGGGTTCGAAACACAGCGGTGCGAGTTTTTTCGAAAAAGGTATAGGAGCCGGTTGTTCTGAAAGCAATGGCAAACTACTGAAAGTAACATTTGCCCAGGAATCACTAACAGCGAAAATGCTGGGGTTGATTGCTACGTCCCGTGAAGCACATGCAACTTATAAACTACATAATTAGCTCCCTACCTATCTCCCTACCTACATACCTAGCTCCCTACCTACATACCTAGCTCCCTACCTGCATACCTAGCCCCCTAACAACATACCAAGCTCCCTACCTACATACTTAGCTACTTACATATACATGAAACAGAGGTGAAAACAGGAGCAAGAACCACTTACTTCTGCTACGGTGATGTGAGGAGAAGAGCGCAACCTTGACTGCGTGGGGCCAAAGAAGAAAATGAATAAAGAAAAAGAACCTCTCACCGTCCTCGGTTAACAAGAATAGAAAATAATTAAGGTTTAAGAAGATCCAGGGTGGGCCGACGGGGAATTGGAACACTATTCTCCAATTCCAGACAAAGAATTACTCCGAGGGCTGTTCTAACACCAATGACTCTATAATAAGAGTCTATCAACTAAACAACAAAGTAAGAATAACACAAGCATCATTTGTTTATTAGACTTCTAAAAGGAACAATAATATACAGACATGTAGCATCAACAAAGAAGTTAGAATCCAGCAAAACCAAACAGCAAAAACACTAATCTAACAAACAAAATTCCTAAGTGTAGCACAACTTCTGAGTACAGCGAAAACTACTCCAGTAAATATTTCACATCTACCAAACACTAATCCACCAAAAACTTCTAGTCCACTAAAACCTAATCCACCAAAAACTTCTAGTATACTAAAAACTAATCCATCAAAAACTTCTAGTCCACTAAAAACTAATTTACCAAAACTTCTAGTCCACTAAAAACTAATTTACCAAAACTTCTAGTCCACTAAAAACCCAGTAGAATCTAACATCTAAAACTAGAATTCTGGCTTTTTCACTGCAAAACCTTTCAAGGTCTAACTAAAAAAGTTTGCTACAGGCATTGGCGTCTCGTCACTTGGTGTGGTGGACTACAGAAAAAGGACCGGTTCTACATGCGCAGGTGACTTTTATACTGGGGTCGGAACGACTCCCAGAGTTCCAGACCAATCAGACAGTCCGCGTCCTCTGGCATAGTCTCATCCAACATCATCGCGAGCCGAGTACATTAACCTAGCTTCCTGTCTATATACCTAGCCCCCTACATAGTTCCCTATCCACCTACATATCTAGCTCCCTACCTACATACCCAGCTCCCTACCTATATATCTAGCTCCCTACCTACATAATTAGCTCCCTACCTAGCTCCCTGCCTACATACATAGCCCCCTACTTACATACCAAGCTCCCTACCCACATTCCTATCTCCTTTCATATATACATAGCTCTCAGCCTACATATCTAGCCCCCTACATACATACATAGCCCCCTGCCTACATACCTAGCGCCCAAACTACATACCTAGCTCGCTACCTAGATACCTAGCCCCCTACCTACATACCTAGCCCCCTACCTACATACCTAGCCCCCTACCTACATACATAGCCCCCTACCTACATACTTAGCCCCCTACCTACATACTAGCTCCTTACCTATATACCTAACTCACTACCTAGCTCCCTACCTACATACCTAGCCCCCTACCTACATATCTAGCCCCCTAACAACATACCCAGCTCCCTACCTATATACCTAGCTCCCTACCTAGATACCTAACCATCTACCTACATACCTAACCCCCTGCCTACATACCTAGCCCGCTACCTACATACCTAGCCCCCTACCTACATATCTAGCCCCCTAACAACATACCCAGCTCCCTACCTATATACCTAGCTCCCTACATAGATACCTAACCCCCTACCTACATACCTAACCCCCTGCCTACATACCTAGCCCGCTACCTACATACCTAGCCCGCTACCTACATACTTAGCCCCCTACCTACATACTAGCTCCTTACCTATATACCTAACTCACTACCTAGCTCCTTACCTACATACCTAGCCCCCTACCTACATACCTAGACCCCCTAACAACATACCATCTCCCTACCTAAATACCTAGCTCCCTGCCTCGATCCCTACCTACATACCTGTCTGCCTGCCTGCCTGCATGCCTGCCTGTCCGTCGGTCCGAGTGTGTGGAAGGGGACTTGCACGCTTCCTTACAGAGCCGTTAGCTAGAATTCTAGCTAGTGCTGTACGACGCTACTTGTTGCAATAAAAACAGCCCCCCCCCCCTTCCAACCTCCCCTCCCCTTCTCACGTTTCCTGTTGTTTTCATCAGATATCTTTTGAAAGAAACGTGAATACGAATGTTACAGAGGTGTATAAAATATTGAACAGAGCGAAATGAGAAGGAACGGATTAATTCAACAAGAACTCATTATACAAGAAGGCTGGTTGTTATGACAACAACAATAAAGAAATAGAAATATTGTCAACATTTAAAAAGACACGAAAGAAATAGAAATATTGTGAACGTTTAAAAAGACACGAAAGTCTGTCTGTCTGTCTGACTGCCTGTCTCCCTGACTGACTAACTGGCTGGCTGGCTGACTGACTGGCTGACTGCTTGGATGGTTGACTGCCTGGCTGCTTGTCTTGTCTTGTCTTGCCTTGTCTTGCTTGCCCCCTCTCTTTCTTTTCCTTCTCAATCTCCCTCACCCCTCCCTCCTTTCGTCATTCCGTCCGACTGCCAGTATGTCCATAACCTGTCTTCATACCCAATTACCCGCCTATCTGTCTACCCACTTACCCACCTATCTCTCTACCCAATTACCTAACTACCTGTCCGCCTAGCTTCCAAAACCCACAGACCTGTCTGGCGCCACTTTCCCCTGTCGGTACTTCTTTTTTGCCCCTTTGTTCGCCAGTTCAGCCGTTTGTCCCTTGATATGAATCTGCCTGTCTCTTATGAGATACAAACAGGTATTTGTAGCGCTTGAGAAAAGACGAGACATACTAAACATAGACACAACGTACATTCAGGAGCTAAGTACAGTATACCTCATCTCATCTCACCATATTCCTCTTGTACTTTGTGGTGTCGAGGTGAAGCATAAACAGCGGGAGAGTGCCCGTGTATGGGCTTCATATATCGAGGATCCAATGGTTTCTGTAATTCCCTCTATCCATCGTTTAAGTGGCCGGCCTCTTCGTCTGCTTCTGTCTAAATATACCTAACTGTTGTATTATATATTGCTATATTCTGCTGCATCCGTTGCTTCTCAGTCTGTCTACCTGTCTGTTTCCCTGTCATCCCACCACCTGTATGCCTTTCCAACCGCCAGTCCGTGCGTTTGTTTGTTTGTTTTATGATTTTTATCCATCATTGTCTCCGTTTACCCGTGATGTGTTGGTATTTTTAATTATCCTGCAGCTCGCGACATCACGTGATGTGAGTTGCGTTGAGTTGTGTTAAATCATGAACCGATATCATAGCACTCGGTCCATCCACATACGCACTCTGTCCTCATCTTCAACAGTCAGTGAAGAGTCCCAGTGCTAATGATACCAGCTGAAATTTGATTACGTGTCGATCTGACATTTCATCGCAGTACTGAGTGTCGACCAGCCCCTCTGGTGACTCCCTACACCACCATTGTCTCTAGGCTATGATGATTCATCTGTTATGCCTCATTATACACATGGAACCCCAAAAGGACCCTTACCACGTCTGTCTTATCATGGACCCCACCGAACGGCGCAGACCCAGTCATCTTCTTCTTATTATTATTTCGTTCAAGTGAAATATGTCTATAACTTCAGTGTTGTCTATTGTATGAATTTAACTGTTTGTTTTAGTATCTTTCAACTACATAAAGCATGCATCTATTGTCCATCTCTGGTTGGACTCAGCGGTCCATAGAATTTATCTTCCACTGCCGTCTCTCTAAGCTTGAAGGTTTGCCTAGATATGCTTTATTTTGGGCAGTCTTGGAATATGTGATCTGCTGTCTGCAACGCCAAACCACATGTGCACATGGCTGAGTCAACAATCTTGAATTTTGTATACATGTGGTTGCGTAATTTATTGTGTTCTGTTCTGAGGCGCAGAATAATGACTTGTTCTGGTCTATCTGTAACGTGGTAGTTGTCTTGAGTAGGTTTTGGTGGGTATTTGACTGATTTAATCATTCACTCAGTCATCAACATAGCTCAAGACTCTTAAGTACTGAAGCTCTAAGTCTCAGACTTCCACGAAGAAAGGAATGAAAGCTAGAAGCCAGATCTGTATGTTTAGCAAGCAAGCGAAGGAGAAGAAGAAGAAGAAAAGAACTGTCAACATCAAAAGGCTAATTTCAGAAAATACCCCGATGATAAATACCACAGGAGGTGTCTCCAACTCCCTGCCTTATCCATCTAAATCTCATTTATGTCCTTCTCATTTTCCGGCTACTGTCCCCCGTAACCTCGGTTTTCCCTCCCGCTGATTTCCCCTTCGAATTCATTGTCAATGGAAATATATGTGCTTTCGTGCAGATAGACAATTAGTGTGTGCTTGCACGGCCGTCATCTTTTCGTCATAAATATGTATTTATATGAATATCTGTCCCGCCTGTGTATCGTACACCATCTGAATTTCTCTATATGTTCAAGGCATTCAGAGGTGACCGTTTTGATTCCGACATCAGGGGAAGTAATAATCTGCGTATCATATTGGTAAAGCCGCTTAATGAACTGCTTTCGTCTCAAGCCACGGGGGAGAGGACCCTAATACCTAGGACAAAGTAACCATTACCGCAAATATATGATACTAGCCCGGCGTTTTCCAACCTGTCCTGACAAGGTGATATTAATATTCTAAGGACATGAGAGGGGTGGAAACGAATAAAGTTAGTAGCTGAAATTAGCTCCCTTTGGCTATAAAATAACTGAAGAGGGATTGCGTTTGGTACGGCAGAGATACTGACAGGTGTGACTGTAAATCAAATCCGGGTTCGAATCCTCGGTATAGTGTGGCTTTTGTTTCTGTCGGGGGAAAAAAAAAACATCCCTAACTAAGGTTGCCAGACGTCCGGCAAAGAGAGGACATGTCCTTCTTTTTAGCCTCGTGTCCTCCGTCCGGCAGGAAAAGCTAAAAACCTTTAAAATGTCCGGCTTTTTACATATTTTACGTTATCATTTTTTATGCATTGTTGTTACAACTTACAATGTATCTACACTCTACCGCGTGTTTACATTCTTTATTAAAACCCATTGCTTAATAATATTTATTTAACTTTCCTCTTCATACCAAATGTGAAACACCAATTATTTGTACAATTTGAATCTAACTGTTGCTCTATTCGGCAACTCTAACAATGCTGTAGTCTCTATGGTCAAAATGTTAATGTTAGGTTCGTGTATGAAGCATGCATTAGTTACTTAGAAAAGTGGTTGGAACCTTTTGATGAATTTCAGTGCTTTGGTTGGATGTACTTAAATAAAATCAAAGACTGTATATTTGATGACCTTTTGACAAGCATATTGTACTTGAAAGAGAAGGTTATTATTGTAGATGATGTGCAATTATTTGACCGATACTGCAATCTTAAATCATTTGTGCCCCCGGGAAGGTTAACCCGGTCAACAAATGCCCGCAGAAGTCGGATGTGTCGGCCTAACGGCGCAAGAACGCAGCTCTGCTGTAAACAGGCACAACGCAATCACGTCCGGAAAAAAAACTCCGGATGAACGAAGAAGAAGAAATCATTTGTGCAAGACAAGAATGAACAGATTTTTGAAAGAATCTTGCATGAACAGTGGAGTTTATTTTTCCAAAGTTGCCCAAATGCATGTTGCTTGTCCGAGTTACTTAAAATTTGTGAAGTATTCTTCTGTATCCCTGGACACAATGGCAGTGTGGAAAGAGTGTTCTCCTTGATTAATGCTCGATGGACAAAGGAAAGGAACACACTCTCACAAAGTACAATTTGAAGAATCTTACCTGTGAACAGTTGTATACATATGTGCTTGCTAACGAGGATCTTCTGCGAAACGTTGGCTCCTCCGAGGAATATGTTGCGTAATTAATAAAGATTATAACCTAATAATTTACAATCGGCTGTTTAAATAATGTTTGTTAGCATTTTGAAAAAAGGTCTCCATTTAATTTGTATTTATTTTTTAACATGATTGTTTCTTGGTCGATTCACTAAGAGTAAGATACACTTATTGGCAGCTATTGTAATAAAATTGTACTGATTGTGGGTTTAATCTGGAACGATTTAAATGAAATATTCAATATGTCCTCCTTTGTCCTCCTTTTTGTCTTATTATTTCCTCCTTTGTCCTCCTTTTTGTCTTATTATGTCCTCCTTTTGGTACCCACGTATCTGGCAACCCTATCGCTAACCTGCACAGTTCACGGCGACTGTACTAGCCAGGCGGCCTTAATTCCTCAGTCTCAAGACCCCCCACCGCCATCTTCCCTTCAGTCCTACACCCCACGGTATTTACTACAGGCCGCAGACGACAGCCGACGTTGAGTTATTTAACACGCTTAAACTTACTCTACCGGCTTCGTGGCTTAGAGGTTATGAATTTTCTCCGTAATCTCGTATACTCTCGTAGGTAAACGTGATGACGGTGAGAATAAGCAGTTGTTCGAATCGCATCGGTGACTTACGGGGTATGTGAGCCGACCGCTCAGAAAGCAATGGCAAACTGCTCAGCGTAATCTTGCCAAGAAATCAACATACAGCTGAAAGATGCTGATGTTGACAGCGATGTCCTGTAAAGGATATGCAAAAAAAAACAAAAAAAAACTTACTCTGCTGATCGCGAGGTAGTAGGTTAATTTCACACGCCAGTTAGTTTGGACTAAAACGTTTACTTCTCATCCCTGACTTGGGGACGTAAATTACAAGTACCTCAGAAGTGGGAGTGGGCTCGCCTGATGGTGAGGCACACGGGTAATAGGCAAAGCTAATCCGCACGCAAACATCAGTCCAGTGTACTTGAAGTAGTAGGACGTGTATGGACTACGCTTGAGTTCAAATCAAGCTAACGTAAAAAAATAAAACGACCCTCAACTCCATTCAAGTGCCATTAGCTATATAAGGATCTGATTTCGAATGTGGGGCAGGAAGGCGGTGCCATCAGAAAAGTCTAGAGCGCTATGTTGCTCTGTCAGAATCCATTGAATTATATTGCTAACGTTTTTCTTCATAATGATCTCTTTCATCTTCAGCATGTGACATGCAGATAACCGTGGGCGGCCTGGATTCGTCATCTCACAAAATCACCAGTCTGGGATCGATCAATAAATCAGGTGCCGTCTCCATAATAAAGATTGGCTGCAGTGGATCTCCAACACTCCCTGTCTCTCGCCCTGATTGTACTTTCTGTCGGATTGCTGTTCATCCATTTCTTGATGTTATCTTCCCACGTGTATCGTTGTCTACCTCTTGCTTGCTTGCCCTCAACCTCACCCTCCAAGACGGTTTTTTATAAGAGTGTTTTGTCTTTTAACGTGGCCGAAATATTTCACTTGCCTCTATTTTATTTCTTGAATCAGGTCAGTGTTCTTGTCCTGATGTTGCTCAGAGCAAAGCTATCCATGTATTTATCTCTTTGCCTTCCCCATGCTCTTTCATCCATTCAGTTTATCAGTTGTCACATAGTTTTCAAAATTATTCCTCTCTTTAATATGCCAAGAAAACTTTACTGTCTACGTCTCATTTCTCAAACCAGGTGACGGTTTTCAATTTTCTCTTTTATGTTTACCGTCATAAAGACTTTTGCATTTCATATATTTATATGTTGTCATTGTTTATCCTCATAAAGACATTCATTTGTATTTCATAGATTTATATGTTCCCATTATATGTTTACCGCCATAAAGACGTTTATATTTCGTAATGTGCATGTTGCCCTTGTTTATCCTCATAAAGACATTTGCATTTCATAAACTTATGTGTTCCCCTTATATGTTTACCGCCATAAAGACATTTGCATTTCATAGATTTATATGTTACCACTTATTTATTCCCATAAAGACATTTGTATTTCATAGACTTATATGTTGCTATTGTTACCCTCATCAAGACATTTGCATGTCATAGTTTTATATTTTGTCATTGTTTATCACCATATAGGCATTTTGATGGCACCTTCCCGTCTTTACAGACGATAGTTTGTTACACAGTGCTTGCTTAAAAAGAGCATTAACTGCAGCACATGGCAGCAGCGAGTGTGACTGGTCAGAACAATTTGCGCGGTAAATGTTCATCCCAATTGATGCACGTGAACACATGGTCATTTCCATCATCTCGCCCCATCTGACGTGTCTCACTCTCAGTATCTGACCTATCTGCAATCATTTTCTCCCTTGTCTTTAATCCATTCCCATTCTATGCACTCCATGCAATTCAATCAGCGGTGAATTGTTCTCAAGGTGCAATATGTTGCTCATATTACGTTAATAATTATATGTAGTACCCCATAGCGCCTCATCACTTTCGGAAGGAATTCCCTATTGCTTTCATATTTGGCTGTTGATGTAAATTTCCTCGTTAAATGCCTGCTTATTCCCTGATCCAAACAAATATTTGCGTTGGAAGCTAAAAATGTGTACAAAAGTTAATTCTCACGATCATCATCATGTGTCCTGCAAATTGGTGTAGGCATTCATGTCTCTGCACAGATCTCGGTTCCTGGTGTTCTGGATCAACTCTGCTGATGATATTCCCCCATGCCACTGTCTACGTTCACCCAGCATCACTTCTCTTGGTCTCTTTTCCCTACTGATCTTTCCAGTTTTCACTGTGTTCTCCAATGCTCTTTTCTCATCACATGAATAAAGAATGACGTTTGTCTCTTTCTTGTTGTATATAATGTTCTAGTTTCATTAGCCTCTTCCAGACAATTGTTGTTAGTCACTCTGGCAGTCCAATGTATCCGCAATTGCAACATTCGTCCCAGGAACAATATCTCCGTTGCTTCGAAGCTCCTCACATGCCTAAATGATAACACTGGTAACAGTATGTGCATTATTGTGTCCTGACTTTCGGGAACTTTTTAGTTATAGGATAACATTGATGTATACATAAACACTATACATTATTTATCGCCTTAGATTTGCAAACTGTTTAATGTTCCTCCCAGATCTGTATCTGCGACTGGAATTATCCGATCCAGGCTAACTCATTCACTGATGAAATATTTGGAGAAATGAATCGATAAGGCAAAGAAATCAATCTCAGACAACATGTCTGTCCTTGAAACATGGCTGTAGGCAGCGGGTTGCTTTCTTGCTTTCTTTATTTTCATCTATCTATCTATCTATCTATCTATCTATCTATCTATCTATCTATCTATCTATCTATCTATCTATCTATCTATCTATCTATCTATCTATCTATCTATCTATCTATCTATCTATCTGTCTGTCTGTCTGTCTGTCTGTCTGTCTGTCTGTCTGTCTGCCTGCCTGCCTGCCTGCCTGCCTGCCTGCCTGCCTGCCTGCCTGCCTGCCTGCCTGCCTGGCTGGCTGGCTGGCTGGCTGGCTGGCTGGCTGGCTGCCTGCCTGCCTGCCTGCCTGCCTGCCTGCCTGCCTGCCTGCCTGCCTGGCTAGCTGGCTGGCTGGCTGCCTGCCTGCTTACCTATCTCCCTCCCTCCGTCCGTCTGTCTGTCCGTCCGTCCCTCCGTCCTTCCGCCCATCCCTCCGTCCTTCCGTCCGTCCGTCCGTCCTTCCGTCCGTCCTTCCGTCCGTCCGTCCCTCCGTCCGTCCCTTCGTCCTATGACTGAATAGATAGGCGCGAACGCTCTTAAACTTCTGGTATGCTGATGTCAAAATAGCGGGTTCAACCCCTACATCGGTCAGCTGGACTTAAAACACTGTTTAAAAAAAAATCCCTCATTGATTAGTGCTTGCCTAGCCCAAAGAAACGGCAATGAACTTGCAGAAAGCACGATTTGTTGAAATAAAATTCATCAATGCCAAGTAAGGAAGATTGGAGAGAAATACACCAGGAAGATGTGTAGTTTGGTTTTCTTCTCCTGTCCTACAGCCAACGGATGATGTGAAATTGAGTCAATGGGAAATGGAGTTTTCTAGATAGAAAGTTATAAGGATAGCATGGAAAGATATATTGAGTAACCTGAATGAACTATATATGCGAGGAAAACTGAATAAAGGAAACTCGGCACAGGCTTCGGATGAAAACACAATGTTCTCACGCCATGTGAATAATACGGGGCAAATATATAGTAGTGGCTGGTAAGTTTGATTAGGTAGCGCTTTATTGGTTGGAATCTATCAGTGGTCGGCGTGGCTGAGAGATATACCGGGAATACGATTACATTTTCTCTTCTAACAGGCAGAGTAGTGGGTTCTCTCCACTTACAGATCAATTGGCACGAATGATGACATCTCTTCCTTGACTTGGGAACGCAAATTACAAGTACCTCAGATGTCGGAGAGGGTTCGCCTGAAGGCGAGGGACTCTGGTAACAGGCAAAGCTAACTCTCATGCAAACGTTAGTCAAGTTAACTCATTAATAATAGTAGAAGGGTAGTGTACTACAGTCCAGTTCAAAGGAAGCCAACGAAAAGAAGAAAAAATCGCCGTCTGTCTGACTTTCCTTTCATTTATTGATGGATCGCCGTCTGTCTGATTTTCCTTTCGTTTATTGGTGGATCGGTCGGTAGGTCAGCCGGCCTGCCTGCCTACCTACCTACCTACCAACCTACCTACCTACCTACCTACCTACCTGTCTATCGAACTACATAACTATCTACCTACCTACCTACCGTCCTACCTACCTAACTACCTATCTATCTAACTACATAACTATCTACCTACCTAACTACCTACCTACCTACCTAACTACATACATACATACCTACCTACCTATCTAACTACATAACTATCTACCTACCTAACTACCTACCTACCTAACTACCTACATACCTAACTACCTACCTACCTACCTATCTAACTACATAACTATCTACCTAAATAACTATCTACCTACATAACTACCTACCCACCTAACTACCTAACTACCTACCTACCTACCTAACTACCTACCTACCTATCTAACTACATAACTATCTACCTACCTACATAACTACCTACCTACCTAACTACCTACCTACCTAACTACCTATCTAACTACATAACTACCTACCTAACTACCTACCTACCTACCTATCTAACTACATAACTGCCTACCTAACTACCTACCTAACTACCTACCTACCTATCTAACTAGATAACTACCTACCTAACTACCTACCTAATTATATAACTACCTACCTACCTAACTACCTAACTACCTACCTAACTACCTACCTACCTAACTACCTATCTACCTATCTAGCTACATAACTACCTACCTACATACCTAACTACCTGCTTACCTACCTAACAAATACCTACCTACCTGCCTAACTACCTACCTACCTAACTAACTACCTACCTACATACCTAACTACCTACCTACCTATCTAACTACATAAATACTTACCTACCTACCTACCTAACTACCTAACTACCTACCTACCTAACTACCTACCTTCCTAACTACCCACCTACCTATCTACCTACCTAACTACCTACCTACCTATCTAACTACATACCTACCTAACTAACTACCTACCTAACTACCTACCTACCTAACTACCTACCTACATAACTACCTACCTACCTAACTACCTACCTACCTAACTACCTACCTACCTAACTACATACCTACCTAACTACCTACCTACCTAACTACATAACTACCTACCTACCTACGTACGTACCTACCTACCTACCTATGTAACTGCATAACTATCTACCTACCTAACTACCTACCTACATAACTACCTAACTACCTACCTACCTACCTATCTACCTAACTACCTACCTAACTAACTACCTACCTACCTAACGACCTATCTACCTAACTACCTACCCACCTAATTACATTAACATTACTAAACCAAAGTCTATGTTAATAGGAACCAGGCAAAGACTTCACACTCTAAACTCGCAGAGAACTCTTCAGCTGCACATTGGCAGCACGCCTGTAGAAAGTGTCACCGAGCACAAGACACTGGGTGTTATCATAGATCAAAATCTAACTTTTAACTCACATGTTCATGCTCTAGTTAAACAAATAGCCAAAAAAGTATACCAACTTGCCAAAATTAAAAATTTCCTTGACGAAAACACAAGAAAGATATTCTATACTTCTCATATACAAACACATATTGATTACTGCTCCACAGTCTGGGATGGATGCTCCAAATCAATAACAAAACGCCTATATTCACTCCAGAAAAGGGCAGTGCGTTTAATTAATGGTGAAAAGCTTACCGACAATTCTAACCTATATAAACGTCTCCGGTTACTGCCACTCCACAAGCGCCTGCTTTTTAATAAGACCAAACTAATTCACAAAATCCTATTTCAAAATGCTCCAAGCTACCTTTGGCCATTGTTTAAATATAACGCTAGACATAGCGAACGACTAAATATACTTCATGTCCCTAAACCTAGGATAGACTTATATAAAACAAGCTTAGCATACTCTGCCGCTCAGTTGTGGAACAATCTTCCACAAGAAATCAAAGACACCACCAATCATGATACATACATTCGCAACCTGTTTGAACACTACCTTAGTACAGACTACATGCCCCCATAACAAACGACACAAAAAAGACAATAATGGTAACTTATCTCAAACGACAACTAGCCAAAAAACATTCCCTTATGTATGGCACGTTACACCCTCCTTAGGTATTTATAATGCCCATGTTAAACACTGCCTCAGTGAGTCATTTGTTATTGATTATTTTTCATGCGTTTTAATGTTCTTTTGTTGTCAAAAGTTGCTTCATAAGTGATGTTGAATGAAAGAATGTATGAGAGGAAATAGAGAAGAAGGGCAGAATGTCAGACGGGCCTGCGTGCCCAATTCTTAACCCTTTGAAAATAAAGACTTATTATTATTTATTATTATTATTACATACCTAACTAACTAACTAACTACCTACCTACCTAACTACCTACCTACCTACCTAACTACCTACCTACCTAACTGTCTAACTAATTAAATACCTAACTACCCACCAACTAACTGCCTACCTAACTAAATACCTATCTAACAACCTACCTACCTAACTAATTACCTATCTAACAACCTACCTATCTAACTAATTACCTATCTAACAACCTACCTACCTAACTAATTACCTATCTATCAACCTACCTACCTAACTAATTACCTATCTAACAACCTACCTACCTAACTAATTACCTATCTAACAACCTATCTACCTAACTAATTACCTATCTAACAACCTACCTACCTAACTAATTACCTATCTAACAACCTACCTACCTAACTAATTACGAGGGTAAATCAATAAGTAAGTCACAAATGGCTGTAGAAAAATAACTAAATATGATAACAACTTGAAACAAGTTTATTTTTATACATACATTGTCCCTTTATCTCTCAACATAATTTCCACCAACATTGATGCACTTACCTACCTACCTAACTACCTACCTACCTAACTACCTACCTATCTATCTAACTACATAACTACCTACCTAACTACCTACCTACCTACCTACATACCTATCTAACTACATAACTGCCTACCTAACTACCTACCTAACTACCTACCTATCTAACTAGATAACTACCTACCTAACTACCTACCTAACTAACTAAACTAACTACCTACCTACCTAACTACCTAACTACCTAACTACCTACATAACTACCTACCTACCTAACTACCTACCTACCTATCTAGCTACATAACTACCTACCTACCTACCTAACTACCTACTTACCTACCTAACTAACAACCTACCTACCTAACTACCTACGTACCTAACTAACTACCTACCTACCTACCTAACTACCTACCTACCTATCTAGCTACATAACTAACTACCTACCTACCTACCTACCTACCTACCTATGTAACTACATAACTATCTACCTACCTAACTACCTACCTACCTAACTACCTACCTACCTATCTACCTAACTACCTACCTAACTAACTACCTACCTACCTAACTACCTATCTACCTAACTACCTACCCACCTAATTACCTACCTAACTAACTAACTAACTACCTACCTACCTAACTACCTACCTAACTACCTACCTACCTAACTGTCTAACTAATTAAATACCTAACTACCCACCTAACTGCCTACCTAACTAATTACCTATCTAACAACCTACCTACCTAACTGATTACCTATCTAACAACCTACCTACCTAACTAATTACCTATCTAACAACCTACCTATGTAACTAATTACCTATCTAACAACCAACCTACCTAACTAATTACCTATCTAACAACCTACCTACCTAACTAATTACCTATCTAACAACCTACCTACCTAACTAATTACCTATCTAACAACCTACCTACCTAACTAATTACCTATCTAACAACCTACCTATCTAACTAATTACCTATCTAACAACCTACCTACCTAACTAATTACCTATCTTACAACCTACCTACCTAACTAATTACCTATCTAACAACCTACCTACCTAACTAATTACCTATCTAACAACCTACCTACCTAACTAATTACCTATCTAACAACCTACCTACCTAACTAATTACGAGGGTAAGTCAATAAGTAAGACACAAATGGCTGTAGAAAAATAACTAAATATGATAACAACTTGAAACAAGTTTATTTTTATACATACATTGTTCCTTTATCTCTCAACATAATTTCCACCAACATTGATGCACTTATCCCATCATTTTATCAGTCCTCCCACACCGGCTGCATAGAACTGAGCTCTCTGTTTTCTAAACCACGCTTTCACTTCACGCGTCATTCGCGAAATGTCTCACGCCAAGGTGGACCAAAAAGGTGGAAATCGCTAGGGGCTAAGTCGAGGTTATAAGGTGGATGTTCCAGAACTTCCCACCTTAGTTGGTTAATTTTTTCCTGGGTTTAGAAAACAGAGCACGCAGTTCTATGCAGCTGGTTTGAGAGGACTGATAAAACAATTGGATAAGTGCACCAATGTTGGTGGAAATTATGTTTAGAAACAAAGGAACAATGTATGTATAAAACTAAACTGGTTTCAAGTTGTTATCATATTTAGTTATTTTTCTACAGCCATTTGTGTCTTACTTATTGACTTACCCTCGTACCGACCTACCTACCTACCTACCTACCTACCTACCTACCTACCTAACTGCCTGCATGCATGTCTTCCTGCTTGCCTGCCTGTCTGTCTGTCCGCCTTAAACACTGCTTGCCCTCCATTCGTCTGTCTATACTCAATCAAATGGATTACAAGGATTGGCCAGCAGCCAGACCTGAATGAGAGATGCAAACATTGATTAACGACAATTAGCTCCCATGCAATATCATCATCTACACCTACACGGATGGCTCTGTGTAAGGCGGCAAATAAAGTGTCAGTGGGATTCATAGCTAAGTTTAATGGAAGCAGTGCAGTGCAGGAGAGCATGGCATATGATACTACAACACCTAGTCTGAGATTGGAGGCGGAGGCAGGCACTGCGGGGGTTCTCATAGCTGGAGGACAAGCAGTAGACACATGTTGAGGTTGTAAGGTACTCACAGGGAGGACAAGCAGTAGATACATGTTGAGGTTGTAAGGTACTCACAGGGAGGACAAGCAGTAGACACATGTTGAGGTTGTAAGGTACTCACAGGGAGGACAAGCAGTAGACACATGTTGAGGTTGTAAGGTACTCACAGGGAGGACAAGCAGTAGACACATGTTGAGGTTGTAAGGTACTCACAGGGAGGACAAGCAGTAGACACATGTTGAGGTTGTAAGGTACTCACAGGGAGGACAAGCAGTAGACACATGTTGAGGTTGTAAGGTACTCACAGGGAGGACAAGCAGTAGACATATGTTGAGGTTGTAAGGTACTCACAGGGAGGACAAGCAGTAGACATATGTTGAGGTTGTAAGGTACTCACAGGGAGGACAAGCAGTAGACACATGTTGAGGTTGTAAGGTACTCACAGGGAGGACAAGCAGTAGACACATGTTGAGGTTGTAAGGTACTCACAGGGAGGACAAGCAGTAGACACATGTTGAGGTTGTAAGGTACTCACAGGGAGGACAAGCAGTAGACATATGTTGAGGTTGTAAGGTACTCACAGGGAGGACAAGCAGTAGACATATGTTGAGGTTGTAAGGTACTCACAGGGAGGACAAGCAGTAGACACATGTTGAGGTTGTAAGGTACTCACAGGGAGGACAAGCAGTAGACATATGTTAAGGTTGTAAGGTACTCACAGGGAGGACACGCAGTAGACACATGTTGAGGTTGTAAGGTACTCACAGGGAGGACAAGCAGTAGACACATGCTGAGGTTGTAAGGTACTCACAGGGAGGACAAGCAGTAGACACATGTTGAGGTTGTAAGGTACTCACAGGGAGGACAAGCAGTAGACACATGTTGAGGTTGTAAGGTACTCACAGGGAGGACAAGCAGTAGATACATGTTGAGGTTGTAAGGTACTCACAGGGAGGACAAGCAGTAGATACATGTTGAGGTTGTAAGGACTCACAGGGAGGACAAGCAGTAGACACATGTTGAGGTTGTAAGGTACTCACAGGGAGGACAAGCAGTAGACATATGTTGAGGTTGTAAGGTACTCACAGGGAGGACAAGCAGTAGACACATGTTGAGGTTGTAAGGTACTCACAGGGAGGACAAGCAGTAGACACATGTTGAGGTTGTAAGGTACTCACAGGGAGGACAAGCAGTAGACATATGTTGAGGTTGTAAGGTACTCACAGGGAGGACAAGCAGTAGACACATGTTGAGGTTGTAAGGTACTCACAGGGAGGACAAGCAGTAGACACATGTTGAGGTTGTAAGGTACTCACAGGGAGGACAAGCAGTAGACACATGTTGAGGTTGTAAGGTACTCACAGGGAGGACAAGCAGTAGACACATGTTGAGGTTGTAAGGTACTCACAGGGAGGACAAGCAGTAGACATATGTTGAGGTTGTAAGGTACTCACAGGGAGGACAAGCAGTAGACACATGTTGAGGTTGTAAGGTACTCACAGGGAGGACAAGCAGTAGACACATGTTGAGGTTGTAAGGTACTCACAGGGAGGACAAGCAGTAGACATATGTTGAGGTTGTAAGGTACTCACAGGGAGGACAAGCAGTAGACACATGTTGAGGTTGTAAGGTACTCACAGGGAGGACAAGCAGTAGACACATGTTGAGGTTGTAAGGTACTCACAGGGAGGACAAGCAGTAGATACATGTTGAGGTTGTAAGGTACTCACAGGGAGGACAAGCAGTAGACACATGTTGAGGTTGTAAGGTACTCACAGGGAGGACAAGCAGTAGACACATGTTGAGGTTGTAAGGTACTCACAGGGGATCCTGAAAAGGGTAAAGTCAGGCATGTTTCGTGTAGAGTGACATGTTGCAGTTAACAAATATAGATTGGAAGAATCTTTTCTCTAGGGCATGCTGGTGTGTTGAGAAACAGACAGTTGGATTGATTGGCTGGTCTGCACCGCTCGGTGGAGTATTGGTGCATGAAAAGGCAGATGTGGCCAGGGCTATTTAGGATCACGCGTATAGCGTGGAAGAACAGATACACCATCATTGCCTGGAGAGACCATCACTGCAGGGAGTGACCGGAGAATCTGGCTGACACTCAGTACGCCGAGGGAAGACCAGACGAACTCATAATCAGATTGCTACTCTACAATTTGTATTGGGACTCTTCGCTGGTTGTTGAAGATGAAGACGGAGCGCGTATGTGAATGTCCCGTGTTTACAAACAGAAGCCACAAGCAATAAGTCACACTATTTATTAGAGACAATGCTTTTCGTGTGTTGCTTAACACACAAAATAGTCGTTTGTTAAAGACCACATAAGCCATCATGATTAATCTGCATAGGCCAGTTTTGTGCAGACAGAAAGACATGATAGTCAGTTTAAAATTACCGTGGTAGACAATTGAAATTATTGTGCGAATATGTGTATGTTTCAGCTTAAAGGATTTATCTAATTACTTTATTTTATGTTGTGTGATTTCTTCAGTATGTACCTAACGAGATGCAACGAAATATGCCAGGCAATAAATCGTACAATCTGTTGTTTGTGTCTTTGTTATTCAAATGCACGATTTATTGCCTGACATATTTCGCTGCATTTCATCAGGTTATATATCTGTCCACATTCGAACAATACCTGTTACAATGTATTTTAATTGTTTCAACTGAAGTATAATTCATTTATTCACTTCATATCATATATAACTCTGCAGTATGCACCTGAAGAGATGCAGCGAAACATGCCAGGCAATAAATCGTGCAACATATTGTTTGTGACTTCTGTATTTAACTTCACCGAGGGAACGCATTGTTTTGAATGGATAAAAGCTCTCGCTCTTAAACTTCCGGTGTGCTGATGCCGAGGTAGGATTTCAACCCCATCACCGGTCAGCTAGACTAAGATGTCTCGTCCCTGAATTGGAGACTTAAATTACAAGTACCTCAGATGTCGGAGTGGGTTCGTCTGATTGCGAGGCATACTGGTAATAGGGAAAGCTATTCCACACGCAAAAATCAGTCTTGAGCATAAAGCCAGCGAACGCAAAAAAAAAAAAAACATAAACTCAACTCAGCTCAACTCTATTCAGTAAATCAGTATTGCTATCAATGCATCTGCCAGCTGATCAACAATTTAATATTTATCAATCGTAATATATGACCTCATGCTGTTGTTGATTGTAAAAAAAAATAATAATAATTTTTGATATAACAATCTTTACACTGCATTATATTTTGATAGTTGGTAAATAAAAATAAACCACCCATTAATAACGATACAAAATGTAACATGAAAAAGATGAAGTTAATTGGATTGAAGAAAGCAAATTCCTTTACAAATCCACACATAAAACAAAGACATCGTGATAAATGGAATAGTAGTAAATTGCTACATGCTGTCAGCTTAACGATGAAAATTATAATGAGTATGATAATGTATGGGGCACAACTCAATCCCCCTTTGGTAACAAGAGACGGTGTTTCTGTGTTTGTAATCAACAGGGGAGATCATTACATAAACAAGGGAGAAAACAACCGAAAAAAATGTGTGTAGCTATTACACAAATAAGGGAGTAAACAACCGAAAAAATATGTGTAGCTATCAACACTTGTTTGTCCATAGATTGTGAGGATGGATGTTTTTGTAGAAATGGTTTTTGTAGTCTTATTTCTGATTTGTATGCATGCCATGTTCATTAATATGAATGCTGTATATTTTAGGTGGAGATATCAAAACAAGATTTAGCATGTAATCTTTCTAGCTGCCATTTGCATCATTATGTTGCTCAAGCAGAGGCAAAGGTATGATAAGAACGTTATGCAGTGGCTTACTGTGTTGTGCAGTCGGCTACAAGCTCGCCTTTTGGCTAAGATAAAAGAGAAGCATCTGCGCTTGAATTTGCCAGGACCACACGCAGAGGCGGTCATCCGAATGACACACAGGGACATGGGAACCTAATGGGGCGGCTCTGGTCCCTCGGGGAACCGCGAGCCCTTATGAAAACACAAGTCAGCTGTAGGCTAGATGCCCCGAGTTGAAAGCCTCGTGGCCACATGGTTCTGAGCTAGACCCAATGTGATAAATCAGGTAACTGAAAATGTGCCTTCCAGTGGTGTGCTTAATTATCGCAGCACCTTTCATTTGACGGCTAAAAGATCAGTTCCTTTCCCCCAGTTGTTTTGCCTGGGTTGCTGCCTGCACATCTGCGGTTCGCTATACCCGGTTGACTTCCTATACCAGAGTAACTAACGATTGTCTGAAAGAGGCTAATGAAACTAGAACATTGTTTTCAGCAATAAGAATGAGACAAACAGCTTTTATTGTTCATGTGATGAGAAGAGAGGCATTGGAGAACAACGTGACAACTGGAAAGATCAATGGGAAACGAGCCAGAGGCAGACCAAGAGAAATGATGCTGGATGGATTGAGTCGGTGGCATCGTCAGCAGAGTTGATCCAGAGTGCAAAGACTGAGATCTATGGAGAAGACATCAACGCCCACGCCAGCCAGCAGGGCGCATGATGATGATGCGACTTTATAGCCTTCACGTTGCCCCTTCCATACCCCGTCCACAACAGAAGGAGCCTCCCTCCCGCACGCACCCAGGGAATGCCAGCCCTTCCACTGGGTAATTCATTTGTCCGCCGACTTAGGCTCATATCAGCTAGGCCTGTCTTCGCTGTGGAGCGCAGCCTTCGCATAACGTTTCGTGCTTTCCGCTTGTCTTTTATCAGTTCTTCTTCTTCTTCTTCTTCTTCTTCTTCTTCTTCTTCTTCTTCTTCTTCTTCTTCTTCTTCTTCTTCTTCTTCTTCTTCTTCTTCTTCTTCTTCTTCTTCTTCTTCTTCTTCTTCTTCTTCTCCTTCTTCTTCTTCTTCTTCTTCTTCTTCTTCCTCTTCTTCTTCTTGCTCTTCTTCTTCTTCTTCTTCTTCTTCTTCTTCTTCTTCTTCTTCTTCTTCTTCTTCTTCTTCTTCTTCTTCTTCTTCTTCTTCTTCTTCTTCTTCTTCTTCTTCTTCTTCTTCTTCTTCTTCTTCTTCTACTTCTTCTTCTTCTTATTCAAACACCAAGCGACTTTACTCACTCCAGAAACGGGCCATGAGTCTAATTTATAGCAAACATTTATCTGATAATCCTAGCCTGTATAAACGCCTTCAGTTACTACCATTCCGCAAACGCCTGCTTTTCAATAAAGCTAAACTAATTCACAAAATCCTGCAAAGGAATGCCCCAAATTACCTTTGGCCTTTGTTTAAATATAATGCTAGACACAGTAAACGTTTAAATATACTACACATTCCGAAGCCTAGGATTGACTTATACAAAACAAGCTTAACCTACTCTGCATCTCAGCTGTGGAACAATCTTCCACAAGAAATCAAAGACATCACCAATCCCTATTCATATAATCGCAAATTATTCAAACACTATCTCAATACGGATTACCTTCCCCCTTAATAATAGAGATAATAATAATAATAACAAAACCCTAGTACAACAGCCAATCACCTTTTTGTAGGCCAGTATATTCCACATGGCTAATAACAAGTGTCAGACCATTATCTAATATTACTGTGTCGTGTAGTTTTGATGTTTGCATTTTGCCGATGCCTTTATAATGCATATCTTTTATATTGTTACTGTTCTTTGTTAGCCTTGAATGATGTGTGAATGAAATAATGTATGAAAGAGAGTGATAGAAGGGCAGAATGTTAGACGGGCCTGCGTGCCCAATTCTTAACCCTTTGAAAATAAAGTTTGTTCGTTCGTTCGTTCATTCGTTCGTTCGTTCGTTCGTTCGGTCGGTCGGTCGGTCTGTCTGTCTGTCTGTCTGTCTGTCTGTCTGTCTGTCTGTCTGTCTGTCTGTCTGTCTGTCTCTCTGTCTGTCTGTCTGTCTCTCTGTCTGTCTGTCTTCGTTTTCTTCTTCCTCTTCTTCTTCCTCGCCGTCTTCTTCTTCCTCCTCTTCTTTTTCCTGCTCTTCTTTCTTCTCCTTCGTCTTCCTTCTTCTTCTTTCTATTTCTTCCTCCTACCTCTTCCTCTTCCTTCTTCCTTCTTCCCCATTCTTCTGTTTTTTTCTTCCCACTTCTTCCTCTTCTCCATCTTTCTTCCTTCTTTCTTATTCTACTACTACTTTTTAAATTTTTTTTTGTATAAGGGAGGACGCAAACTTCATTACGCACCCCAGAAGCCAGAGTACCCGACTCTGACATTCATCTGTGTAAAATTTACTCTGACATTCATCTGTGTAAGATTTACTCTGACATTCATCTGTGTAAGATTTACTCTGACATTCATCTGTGTAAGATTTACTCTGACATTCATCTGTGTAAGATTTACTCTGACATTCATCTGTGTAAGATTTACTCTGACATTCATCTGTGTAAGATTGACTTCTTCTAGACTGATTCCATTCAAGATAGCAGGCTCTATAAACCCGTATCATTCCCTAACAAGTTTGAGTAGGAGTGTCTAGTTGGTCGTGCGTCGAAGTACACTTGTTCCTGCAGCGAGGCGCCGTCGTCATTTGGAGGCGACAGGTTCGATCCCGGTCGGTAACTATTATAGCTTTCAAATTTTATGTTGTCTAGTGCGTCTTGTAATCTCTATTTCCTTCTTCTTTTTCTGTGAGCGCCAAATAATACTATGTGTGTTTATTTGTTTAATCGCCTAACAAGTTTGCCACGACAGCTGCCTTACGCTCTATTCATTACGGTTAACTAGTGTCATTGGATTCGTAACGTGCACAATTTTCATAATGACCGTATGGTTTACGCCATTATCTGAGATGACTAGGTGTCCGATTTCACTACCGAAGAGCAGGTGCGCAAGGCCGAATGGGCAAGAACGCTTGTTCTGAAACATCCGGTGTGCTGATGCCGAGGTAAGCGGTTCAACCCCCACACCAGTCAGTTGGACTAAAATGTTGACCTGTCGTCCTTGACTTGAGGACATCAATTACAAGTACCTCTGAAGTCGGAGTGGGCTCGCCTGATGGCGAGGGACACTGTTAATATGGAAAACTAATAGAGACGCAAAATTCAGTTCATTACTACTGTAAATAGTGTGTATGGAGTACGCTTGAGCTTAAAGCGAGCGAGCGCAAAAAAAAAAAAAAAAATGAAAATATCCGGGCTGTATAAAATATTAGAAACCTACAGTTTCGTTTAAAATGCCCCTTGAATAATTCTTCGTGACATTGCTGTTATTTTTTAAATCTCCCCCATTTATCCTTTACGCCCCTTTACTTTATTCTCTACATTTTATATCTACTTGCTTTCCCCCCGATTCCTTTCCATTTATCCCGGTTCATTCTAATTCTTTACAGATTCATCCACACAGACGTCCATCTTCTAATTTCCCCCCGCTGAACTATCTATCACCCTCTTCGGCTTTACTCGTCACCGCCGGACAGCTCCCCCCATTTATCACACAATCACGCAATATGCACATGCAATATGGGATATTCCCATTAAGTCTATCAATCACTCGTTGTCATATTTCACCTTTTTATCATTCATTCTTATTTCCCCAATGCTGTTTTTCTTTTGTTTTTATTCTTTTCCTTCGCTATTACCTGATACCCAGGTTATTCCCCTTTTCTATCCTCTCGTTGTAAATTTTCTCCCCTTGTCTACGCTGTCTCTAAAAATCACGTTTTTTTTTTTTGTATCTACAGAAAGAGAGATGTTTTAGATTTTCTCTTTTTTTTTTCCTTTTTGGTGACATTACACAACATCTCTCCCCGCCCCAGGTAATCTGACCTCAATCGCCGCTCCCCAGTTTCAAATAGCCAAGATAATCTCACGTCTTTCATTACCCCTTTCTCCTTCTGTCACTCTTCTTTCAATTCGCGTGGCAACAACCCATTCTTATCAGCCTGGCTGTGGGGAACAGATCCTCCTAGGAATAAGCGACGCTTATTGGCCAGGCCATTATCGTGCGGAGAGCATGTTTCTATTGATCACGGACTCGGAGAGCAAGATTCATAACCTGCGATGCCCATTTAAAACCCCAGAGCCAGCAAGGGCCTTAAAAGAATTACGAACTGCATAAAGAGGTGACAACACGCACGGGCTTTTCTTTATTGAGGCTCGTTTGATCTCGTAGCCGTGGTGGGGTAGGGAGGTGGGGGGGGGGGGGGGGGGGGGGGGTTAGAATATTCACCTGCTGGTCCGGTGGTCCGGGTTCGAATCCCCATTGAAGTTAATTTTTAAACTCAACCTGGGTTTACAGGTCCATCTAGGTCAACATGCGTCCCTGGAAATGTCTCGGGTTGTGAAGGCGGCCGGTGTAATATCGGCCATATCGCTTATCTAGTGATCTTTGGTATGTAAATATGGATCTGGTTCCGTTTACGTCTCAAGGCATGTAAACGAGTAATTGCCTTCTTCTGCAATATCATCACCATCATAATCACCATCATCATCATCATCATCATCATCATCATCATCATCATCATCATCATCATCATCATCATCATCTTCTTCTTCTTCTCCTTCTTCTTCTTCTTCTTCTTCTTCTTCTTCTTCTTCTTCTTCTTCTTCTTCTCCCCTCTCCCCCTCCCCTTTCTCCTCCACCGTCTTCTTCGTCTCCTCCTCCCCCTTCTCCTTCTTCTTCTGCAATTTACCTCCTAATAGGAGGTAAGCCCTGAGCCAACTCAGCACTGCCACCCTGTCTATAGCTATCTCCTACAGCCCGCACCATGCCCTTCCCATATGACTAATCTCTGTCTCTAGTCCTCTTCTCCGCGTGTTGTTAGATTCCCCTATTCTTCTCTTGCCCTCTGGCTTCCAGTCAAGGAAGTTCAAGTGCTACTATTATCAGGTTATCTCAAAGTCTGTGTCATCCAACGTTAGCCTCTTTCATCATCATCATCAACTTCCGATTTTGCCTTCAAGCGAAGTGAGGAGGAACAATTGACGCTCCAGCGCCCGAGGGGGAACACTACATAGTGCCATTCATGTGACAGTACAGTGTCTTTGATGTCGTCAATCTATTTTCTTCTCGGGCCGCCCCTTGCGCTCGTATCAGATCTTCTTTGATATAGCGCCAGTGCTGGTAGTTGACAGTGTCGCATTCTAACGAGATTCTGTCTTTCAATAAATATGGCACGATGTGTTGATCCCAGTGTCTGTCTGATAACGTCATTTATTACTCGATCTTGGATAGTTAAGTTGGCAGCTCTCCGCAAGCATCTCATCTCGAGGATGTTGATAGCTTCTTTAACTTTACTTGAATATTATAACTCATAGTAGTTAACGCGCCTTCTTTTCTACAGTATGGTCCTGATTCAATCCTTAGTGGTGAGCTTTTCTTCTTCTTTTATTGAACGAGTATTACTCTATAGCCGACTCATTCTCTTACCATTTATACTGTTTCAATCAATCAATCAATCACTCAACCAATCAACCAATCAATCAGATGCCGTCTCCACAATAAAGGTTGGCTGCAATGGATCTCCAACGTGTCTGTCACTCTCAGATTATGGCTTCTCTGGTGCCGCCGTATTTGCGGAACCCAAATTGCTCTTCATTTGTTCTCTGCATCGAGGGAATGCTACAAGACTGACCCCAATGGAGTGATATCCCATTCTTTGTGCATATTTAGATGTTTTCTTATAGTCCATGCAGTGTTGCATTTTGGTAATCATGTCTGTTCAAAGTCTCACAATTTCTAATCACAATCATTTCTAATACCGACGTTCCTCTATGCCATTATGTCAAACTGTCTTCTCTCTTGGTCTCCCCTTGCTTCTCTTCACCTGCAACTTTCCCGTTGTAACGACATACTCCAACTTCTTATGACATGTCTGAAAAATTTGGTCCGTCCCTTTCTTATGCGAGTTACCAGTTCTCTTTGTGAGTTCACTTCTTTCAAGATGTCTTTGTATCCGTCCACGATGTTCTCAACTCATCATCATCATCATCATCATCATCATCATCATCATCATCATCATCATCATCATCATCATCATCATCATCATCATCATCATCAGCATCATCATCATCATAATCATCATCATCATCATCATCATCATCATCACCACCACCACCACCACCACCACCACCACCACCACCACCACCAGTACCACCACCACCATCATCATCATCATCATCATTATCATAATCATCATCATCATCACCACCACCACCACCACCACCATCATAATCATCATCATAATCATCACCACCACCACCACCACCATCATCATCATCATCATCATCATCATCATCATCATCATCATCATCACCACCACCACCACCACCACCATCATCATCATCATCGTAATCGTCATCATCATCATCATCTTGTTCCTCTTGTACCTTGCGGTGTTGAGATGAAGCATGCCTAAGTTGTTTCAGATGTCTTCCTAAATATATAGATATGATACCATTAGCCAGAGGCCACTAAGGAGAGCCTCACCCGCGTATTCCCATACGAGAAGCAAAGAATAGTAAGACTGCAATCTACCAACCATGCCGTAAGATGTGGCTTAAGATTACCATGAGACCGGCTGCTTCATCTCGGTGAAAACAGTGGCTGTAAAAACCAACTAGACATAATGAAGTGTACAAAGGACTCGGCAGCGTTGGCTGAGGGCCATTAGGAGATGAGGCGTACGAGGTAGAATGATTTTTTTTTTTTTGTGTGCGCCTGCTTTGGTTTTGGTTTGTTTTGTTAGCTAGCTTTGTTTTTGGTTTGTTTTGTTAGCTCGCTGTGAAATCAAGCGTTGTCCACACCCACACATGAGCTACTTCTAGTGCACTGGGCTGATTATTTCTTGTGGGTTAGTTTTCCTTCTCGTACCAGTATTCCTGGCCATTAGGTGAATCCACTCAGATTACTGGGGTATTTGAAATTTACGTCCCCAAGTCAAGTTTGACTAAGAAAGAAACTATCAAGTTTGACTAAGAAAAAAACTGGGGGAGAGAAAAAGGCTGGGGGAGAGGCTGTGTGAGAGAAAGAGACCGAAGGAGAGACAGAGACTGGGTGAAATAAAGAGGCTGGGGGAGAGGCTGGGTGAGAGAAAGAGACTTGGGGAGAGGCTGGGTGAGAGAAAGAGACTGGGGGAAGGAAAGAGGCTAGAGAGAGAGACAGTGGCTGAAGGAGAGCATGGGTCAGAGAAAGAGGCTTGGTGGGAGAAAGAGACTGGGGTACAGAAAGAGGCTGGGGGAGAGGCTGAGTGAGAGAAAGAGACTGGGGGAGAGGTAAAGGAAGATTAGGGTGATTGGGGGCTGTAATGGAATACTGCAGAAAGAGGAAGAGGTGGAGCAAGGCAGAGGGGTAAAAGAAGAGTGAGAGTTTAAAAGAGTGTAAAGAGACGGATAGGAGAAAAAGAAAGGAGGGACGGAATGGGGAGATACAAAAGATAGGGAGAAATAGCGCAAGAGCAGGTGTGGAATCGGAGAGGAAAAGTGGAAGCCAGGGGTGGAGGTTGGTGAGAGTGCAAGATGGAAAGGTGACGCTTGAAGGAGAGGCAGAAGAAGGTGAGAGATGTGGAGATGCGGGATAGGTGAAGGAAGGGGAGAAATGAAAGAAGTGAAAAATGTGGAGGGAATAGGAATGGTGTAAGGGATTAGAGTAGGGAACAGGGAGGCCTGGTAATAGTGTAGAAGAGGAAAAGAAAGGGAAGAAGGAAAACAAAACCCTAGACTGTTCATGTACTCTGCGCCTCTTTCAATTAAAATCGAGTCTATCAAGACATATTTTCTTTCGACAAAATAGACAAACGAGAGAATAATTTCACAAAATACCACTAAAGATATACACAGTCAGAGTTGGTCTGAAGCCGTGGGACTGCCTTCCCAAAGATGAACGCCTTGTTAGTTAGATATTCCAAAGGCTGTCAGTGGGACGACAGCCCCGAGAAACCAGCTGGAAATATTAATAACGATGACTGACGAGTCCTGTGTAATGCAAATATGTACTTTCTTCTGGCGTCTTTTTCTTTGGAGAGGGCGATGGTCCATACAATGGGGCCAGTCCGAAATTGGTAAATCGTGATTTGCATTTCCTCCGGGAGTGTATTAAATTAGTAAAGCTGATAGTATTTGTATAGTAGCCCAGTTCATGGTGATCTGTCATTATCGTTTCATTACCGTCATTTCTGTTTTCTTCCTTACCAACATCATCATTATTATCATCACCGATGTTATTGTTGTTATCACTGTTCGCGTGGTTTTATTCATTTCTTCATGATCATGGGAACAATTATCGCTGTTTAAAAATAGGCTGAGACCAGCTTGGCCGAATGAAAAAGAGGGCTCGTTTTTAAACATCCTGTGTGCCGATGCCGAGGTAGGGGATTCAACCCCTACATGGGTAAATTAGAATAAAATGTTGACTTCTCGTCCTTCACGTGGGGACGTAAATTATAAGTGCCCGTGAAGTCGGAGTGGGTTCGCCAAGTGGCGAGGGACACTGGTAATAGGGAAAACTAATTAACACGCAAAATTCAGTCGAGTGCTAATAGAAGAAGCTTGTGTCGACTACGTTTGAGTTCAAAGCAAAGAGAAAAAAAGGCCAATAAAACTAGAATATTATATTCAACAATAAGAATGAGACGATAAAACTAGAATATTATATTCAACAATAAGAATGAGACAAGAAAACTATAATATTATATTCAACAATAAGAATGAGACAATAAAACTAGAATATTATATTCAACAATAAGAATGAGACAATAAAACTAGAATATTATATTCAACAGTAAGAATGAGACAATAAAACTAGAATATTATATTCAACAGTAAGAATGAGACAATAAAACTAGAATATTATATTCAACAATAAGAATGAGACAATAAAACTAGAATATTATATTCAACAATAAGAATGAGACAATAAAACTAGAATATTATATTCAACAATAAGAATGAGACAATAAAACTAGAATATTATATTCAACAATAAGAATGAGACAATAAAACTAGAATATTATATTCAACAATAAGAATGAGACAATAAAACTAGAATATTATATTCAACAATAAGAATGAGACAATAAAACTAGAATATTATATCCAACAATAAGAATGAGACAATGAAACTAGAATATTATATCCAACAATAAGAATGAGACAATAAAACTAGAATATTATATTCAACAATAAGAATGAGACAATAAAACTAGAATATTATATTCAACAATAAGAATGAGACAATAAAACTAGAATATTATATTCAACAGTAAGAATGAGACAATAAAACTAGAATATTATATTCAACAGTAAGAATGAGACAATAAAACTAGAATATTATATTCAACAGTAAGAATGAGACAATAAAACTAGAATATTATATTCAACAGTAAGAATGAGACAATAAAACTAGAATATTATATTCAACAATAAGAATGAGACAATAAAACTAGAATATTATATCCAACAATAAGATTGAGACAATAAAACTAGAATATTATATTCAACAATAAGAATGAGACAATAAAACTAGAATATTATATTCAACAGTAAGAATGAGACAATAAAACTAGAATATTATATTCAACAGTAAGAATGAGACAATAAAACTAGAATATTATATTCAACAATAAGAATGAGACAATAAAACTAGAATATTATATTCAACAATAAGAATGAGACAATGAAACTAGAATATTATATCCAACAATAAGAATGAGACAATAAAACTAGAATATTATATTCAACAATAAGAATGAGACAATAAAACTAGAATATTATATTCAACAATAAGAATGAGACAATGAAACTAGAATATTATATCCAACAATAAGAATGAGACAATAAAACTAGAATATTATATTCAACAGTAAGAATGAGACAATAAAACTAGAATATTATATTCAACAATACGAATGAGACAATAAAACTAGAATATTATATTCAACAATAAGAATGAGACAATAAAACTAGAATATTATATTCAACAATAAGAATGAGACAATGAAACTAGAATATTATATCCAACAATAAGAATGAGACAATAAAACTAGAATATTATATTCAACAATAAGAATGAGACAATAAAACTAGAATATTATATTCAACAATAAGAATGAGACAATAAAACTAGAATATTATATTCAACAATAAGAATGAGACAATAAAACTAGAATATTATATTCAACAATAAGAATGAGACAATAAAACTAGAATATTATATTCAACAATAAGAATGAGACAATAAAACTAGAATATTATATTCAACAATAAGAATGAGACAATAAAACTAGAATATTATATTCAACAATAAGAATGAGACAATAAAACTAGAATATTATATTCAACAATAAGAATGAGACAATAAAACTAGAATATTATATTCAACAATAAGAATGAGACAATAAAACTAGAATATTATATTCAACAATAAGAAAGAGACAATAAAACTAGAATATTATATTCAACAATAAGAATGAGACAATAAAACTAGAATATTATATTCAACAATAAGAATGAGACAAACAGCTTTCTTTTGTCATGTGATGAGAAGAGAGGCATTGCAGAACATCGTGGTAACTGGAAATATTAACCGTAAAAGGGGCAGAAGCCGTCCAAAAGAAGTGATGCTTGACGGGCTAAGACAGTGGCATGGAGGTTTATCATCAGCAGAGTTGATCCAGAGCACCAGAGACCGAGATCTGTGGAGAGACATGAACGCCTACGCCAGCTGGCAGGGCACTTATGATGAATCATATTATCTTTCGGGACAGTCAACGAAATTTCACAATCCCAACATAAGTAATCTAAAGTCGATTTACAAGCCGATCATTTTGTGTTGATTTTCACAATGGCATGAACATCGGCCTTTCAGAAAGCAATGGCAAACTACTGAACTTAAACTTGCCTAGAATATCACAAACCGCCGATAAATCACCAACACGTGCCATGCCGATAAATGCGGGCTGTTATTTTTCGCCATCTTACACGATCACCAGAAGCGTGGATCAGCTCTCTCTCTCTCTCTCTCTCTCTCTCTCTCTCTCTCTCTCTCTCTCTCTCTCTCTCTCTCTCTCTCTCTCTCTCTCTCTGAGTGCCTGCGTGCGCGCGTCCGTCCGTTCGTCTGTCCGTCCGTCCGTCCGTCCCCGGCCATCCAGATATTTACTTCTCTCCCTTCCTGTGTTCATTTCCTCTCAGTTTTGCCAGTTGTCGCCAATGAATGCCGAGGTTTATCGCGACGCACTGTAAAGGATATGATCCCGTCATCATACTATATTAAAACACAGCTGCCCTAAATCTTGTCACTGGTTTTGCCTTCGTCATCGTTGTCAAAATACATTATCATGTACATGCACGTACACATGCACACACGTAAATGCACGTACACACGCACCCAAACACGTACGCACACATGTATATGAACCTACGAACGTAAATACACACACATATGCACAAAACACACAGAAGCCATAGACAGCTGTAACCCACGCTTGTATACAGTGTCCTGTCTGTGCGTGCTTTACCACATATACGTTATCTCTGTATGTGCACATCTGTTTGTTTAGAGTAGTGCATAATAGGAGGGGGAGTAGGGCAGCAGGAGGAAGAGGAAGTAGCACCGGAAGCGTCAATGGAATAAATAAAACAAGAAGAAGAAGGGAGAAGAAGAAGAAGAAGAAGAAGAAGACGAAGAAGAAGAAGAAGAAGAAGAAGAAGAAGAAGAAGAAGAAGAAGAAGAAGAAGAAGAAGAAGAAGTAAAATAAGGAGAATTCTAAGAAGAAGAAAAAGAAGAGGAGGAGGCACGTAGTGTGGGAAAGAGAGAGGAGGAGGCGGGAAGACGAGGAGGCTGAGGTGGGAGGACGATTAGGAGGAGTCAGGTGGACGAGGAGGAGACACGAGGAGGAGGAAGCAAGAGGACGAAGAGCAGAAAGACGGGGAGCAGGAGGGGGAGAATGCAGAAAGAGGAGGACGAGGCCGAAGGGAGAGGAGGGGGAGGCAGGGGGACAAGGAGCAGAAGGCATGAGGACGAGGAGGAGGTAGGATGGCGAGGAGGAGGCAGGAGGAAGAGGAGGATGCAGGGGGACGATGATGCCGAGATAGGAGGAGGCAGGTGGAGGAGGAAGCAGATGGGGCATAGAGGAAGAGGAGAAAGGAGGAGGAAGACGGGAGAAGGTATTGATGAAGAAAGAAAAAAAAAGGAGGGGCGCTGGAAGGAGAAATAGGTAGGGATAAGAAGAAATGAAATAACTAGAATGGTGGTGAAAGCAAACACACTAGTGAATCGTCACTATCACAATCGTCATGATAGTGATGGTGATAGTACTGATAATGAGGATGGTATGATGATGATGATTATCATTTTTTTCCCGTGCGTTTCCATCCTGTTTCAGGATATTGCGGTCAACACCAGCATCTTTCAGATGTATGTTGATTCCTAGGCTAGATTACGCTCATCAGCACGCCACGACTTTCTGAGCGACCGGCTCCATACTCTCATAAGTCACTGGTGCGACCCGAACTGCTTCCAATTCTCGTGCGCTCACGTGAACCACGAGAGTATTCGGGGTTACGGAGAAAGCTGCTAACTCCTCGGCCAGGGAGACCGGCGAAGACTATCATATTATTGTTTATTATAATCCTGACGAAGACAATGATATTGACTGAACCCATGCACCATGCACGCACGCACGCCCGCACACACACACACACACACAGGCACACACACACGCACGCACACACACACACAAGAAGTTGACAGATGTCAACGACAAAAATGAAGAGATGAATCCGTCCCAATGTTCTATTCCCAAAGCTAATTGCAACAATTCTCGATATCAATAAATCAATCATGTGCCATACCGGAAAGCGTGGGTAGTCATGACTCGCCATTTCACTCGATCACCAGCGTCGTGGATCAGCCTAGTGTTCCTGTCTCGACCATGCCAATGTGGCCAAGCCATCCAGGTATTTACTTCTCGGTCTTCCCCTTGGTCTGTTCCCTTGATCTTGGCGGTTGTCACCAAGTTCTCCAATTCATTTCTTCTCATAACATGTCCAAAAAATTGTGACTGTCTACGTCTAATTTCTCTAATCAATTTACGATTTTCATTTGTCTCCTGTAGTTCTTGGTCATTGGTTTTTCTGTCTGTCCATGGTACACTTTGCATTCTCCTCAGCCATCAGGTGGTTTTCAGCTTGACTGCACATTGTCCAAGTTTCACATCCATACAAAAGAACAGGCTCTATGTAGCACCTCAACACTCTTTTTCTCGTTTAAATTGACATTTTTTAAAATTCTAGATCTACGCGGGCGTAAGATCACATTATCTGAGATGACATGCAAAAGAAACACATCTGGAACACGAAGAAAAGACAGAGAGACAAAACAGAAACTAAGAAAAGGTTTAAGGATAAAATCTATTACTGACATAGAACTCTACAGAATTAAATGGTTTGGGCATTTAGCTAGAATGGAACAAGATAAATTAGCTGCAGAAGGTTCTACATGAGAACATCGGCAAACAAGGCGAGAGGATGACCCTGGGAAAGTTAGCTAGATGAACAAGCGAACGAGCGAATGCATGAACGAACTTTATTTTCAAAGGGTCACAAATTAGGCACGCAGGCCCTTCTTACATCGATCCTTCCAATCACTCATCTTTCGTACATCAATTATCTATTGTGAATGTTACATTCACATGGGGGGGGGGGGGGGGGAAGAGAGAGAGAGAGAGAGAGAGAGAGAGAGAGAGAGAGAGAGAGAGAGAGAGAGAGAGATTGTCAAATGAATGTTGTAAGCAAAAACAATGCATATTACCATGATATGAAACAGGCAGACAAACATACACCCACACTCACACACATGCATAAATACATATGTAATTGCATACGTACATCACACAAAGACTATCCACTCAATAACAGAAAAATACACTCTCCTTCGCATACGCATATACTCACTCACAATCACAAACGCAGATGGAGTACAAGAAACATTGAAGAAATCAAATATAAACATGCTAGTACAAGCAACAGGACAAGCAAAAGGTTGAAAGTTACACATTTTCCCTCTCTGCGACGCTTCACGCTGACAAAAGAAGAAGAAGAAGACAACGTAAACAGAAGAAAACGACGAAGTAGAAGTAAGGCCAACAAGCACTCACTCGCTGGATGGAAACCATGACAAGCAAACACTGAGAGAGAAACTAGGTCACCCAGGCAGGACAAAAACGACATGGCCTCGAATGATATTGTTTTTTTTATATGATTGATGTCGCCTTTTGCCTGCCGCTGGCAAGTATAAATATTAAATACCTTCTCAACACGTCCCATGCACAGGTAGGCCGCGCTTACTGCAGGAACCGCAATATACTCACACAAATCAATAGTGTCACCGTTTGTGTGTGTGCGTGTGTAGTGAGTGCGTGCGTTTGTGTGTCTGTGTATGTATATGTGTGTATGTATGTGTACATGTTTATGTGTGTATGTGTATGTGTGTATATATGTGTGTGTGTATATTTGTGTATTTGTGTATATGTGTGTGCATGTGTATATGAGTGTGTTTGTGTGTATGTGTATGTATGTGTGTGCATATGTGTGCATGTGTGTCTGTGTGAATGTTGTTCGTGTTGTGTGCGTATGTGTGTATGCGTGTATAAGTGTGTGTATATGTGAGTGTATGTGTGTAAATGTGTGTGTGTGTGTGTCTATGGATGTATATATGTGTACGTGTGTATATGTGTGACTGTGTTAGCATGTTTATGTGTGTTTGTGTTTTAAAAAATCGCTTAAAAGTCGACAGGGTCGACTTCATTGCACCGGGTTTTATCCCATATGGCTCGGTCTCTTTCCACAGCGCGGAAAGCGTCGCACAAAGCACAAACTCCGTAGCTCTAGCGACGACCCACAGGAGTCTCCGAAAAATTTCACTCGTGATCCGAAGGACGCGGCCTGGAATCGAACCCACAACCTTCGGAAGCCGAGTCAAACGGCTTGACCACTTAGCCACGGAGACTCCCTGTCCCTGTTTGTGTATGAGTGTGTGTGTAAGTGTGTGCATGTGTGTGAGTGTGCATGTGCGTGTAAGTGTGTGCATGTGTGTGTGTGCATTTATGTGTGAGTGTGTATATGTGTGTGTGCATGTATGTGCAAGTGTGTGCATGTGTGTTCATGTGTATGTGTGTGAGTGTCCATGTCTGTGTGCATATGTGAGAGTATGTGTGTGTATGTGCGAGTGTGTGTATGTGTTAGTGTTTGTATGTGTGAGTGTATGTATGTGTGAGTGTGTGTATGTGTAAGTGTGTGCATGTGTGTTTGCATGTGTGTGTGTGTGCATGTGTGAGAGTGCGTGTGTGAGTGTGTGAATGCGTGTCCATGTGTGTCAATGTGTGTGTGAGTGAGTGTGTGTGTGTGTGAGTGTGTGTATGTGTAAGTGTGTGTGCATGTCTGCGCATGTGTGTCCATGTGTATGTGTGTGAGTGTCCATGTGCGAGTGCATGTGTAAGTGCATGTGTGTGTGCATGTGTGTGTGCATGTGTGTGTGTGCATGTGTGAAAGTGCGTGTGTGAGTGTGTACATGCGTGTCCCTGTGTGTGTGTGTGAGTGTGCATGTGTGAGATTGCGTGTATGTGTGAGTGTGTACATGTGTGAGAGTGCGCGTGTATGTGTGCATGTGTGTTCATGTGTGTCCATGTGTACGTGTGTGAGTCTGCATGTGTTGTATATGTCTGCATGTGTTGTATATGTCTGCATGTGTTGTATATGTATGTCTGTGTATGCCTGTGTGTCCATGTGTATGTGTGTGAGTCTGCATGTGTTGTATGTGTCTGTATGCGAGTGTGTACATGTCTATGTATGTCTGTGTGTCCATGTGTATAAGATTCACGGTGCTAGACCCATATTCCCATAGACCAGCCAGCATTCAGTGGATGATATGGACTGTATCTCGCCAGCATTCAGTGGACGATATGAACTGTATCTCGCCAGCATTCAGTGGATGATATGGACTGTATCTCGCCAGCATTCAGTGGATGATATGGACTGTATCTCGCCAGCATTCAGTGGATGATATGGACTGTATCTCGCCAGCATTCAGTGGATGATATGGACTGTATCTCGCCAGGATTCAGTGGATGATATGGACTGTATCTCGCCAGCATTCAGTGGATGATATGGACTGTATCTCGCCAGCATTCAGTGGATGATATGGACTGTATCTCGCCAGGATTCAGTGGATGATATGGACTGTATCTCGCCGGCCGCTTTTACTTTCCAAGACATTTCCTGGTATCAATTTAAGGCTGGGTAGAGGGCTTATTGTCAAAATTCGAACCCACCCCACAGCGTTCCGAACCCCGGACCCCCAGTACTGCAGGCGAGTGTCTAGCCACTTAACTACCGCGTCTCCCGTCACTTACTTTAAAAGTCGCTTAAAAGTCGACAGGGTCGACTTCATTGCACCGGGTTTTATCCAATATGGCTCAGTCTCTTTCCGCAGCGAACTGCCGAAATCATCGCACAAAGCACGAACTCCATAGCTCCAGCGACGACCCCAGGAGTCTCCGAAAAAAATGCACTCGTGAACCGAATGATGCGACCTGGAATCGAACCCACAACCTTCAGAGCCCGAGTCAGATGGCTTGACCACTTCGCCACGGAGGCTCCCGCCTCACTTACTTTACTAGAACCATATACTTAAAAGTCTTCAAGGTGTGGGAAACGCTACTGTAGTTTGCCTTTGTGGCATGTGGTGGCAGGAAACTGCGGCCGCGTGTCAAGTCAGAAATATCGACATTCAATTGCCAATGTTTATTTTCGTATTGCCTGAAGACTTTTAGGTGCAGTGAATGTTGCGCGTGCTGTGAATGATTGGGGGGGGGGGGGGGGGGGGGGGGGGTTCTGTGAATGTTTGGTGTGTTGTGAATTATGGGTGCTCTGTGATTGTTGGGCGTGTTCTGATCGTTGGGCGTGATGTGATTGTTAGGCGTGCTGTGAATGTTGGGTATGCTGTGAATGCTGTGAATGCTGGGAGTGCTGTGATAGTTAAGTGTGCTGTGAATGTTAAGTGCTTTGTTAATATTGAGTGCTCTTTGAATGTTGTGTGCATTGTGAATGTCGAATGCTCTATGCATGTTGAGTGCTCTGTGAATGGTTAGTACTCTATGAATGTTGGGTATACTATGAATGTTGAGTGTACTGTGAATGTTGAGTGTGCTGTGAATGGTGGGTGTGCTGTGAATGTTAGGTGTACTGTGAATGTTGGATGTGCAGTTTGAGTTGCGTGTGCTGTTTGAGTTGGTTGTGCTGTGAATCCTGAGTGCTTTGTAACTGTTGAGTGCCCTTTGAATGGTGGGTGTGCTGTGGTTGTTGGCTGTGCAGTTATTACACAGAAAATCAATTGGGGAACCTGTTGAGACCACTGAGACAGTTACGTAAATAAACACACGTAGTATTGTTTGGCGGTCACACAAGGAGAAGAAGGAAGTAGAGACAAGAGGACACAATAGACAACATAAAATATGAAAGCTATAGTTACCGACCGGGATTCGAAACTGTCACCTCCAAATGACGACAGCGCCTCGCTGCAGGAACAGGTGTACTTCGACGCAAGACCAACTAGACACTCCAAAAAAGTGTCTTCATTAGTCATGTATGTGATACACATGAACCTACAACTATGGAATACGGACAGAATTCGTATCAAACCATTGAGATAGCACCATAGGTCTCATTGTTTATATTAAATCAGCATAGGTCAAATAACAAACACACAAACACATCGGACGGTAATGCTGTGTCGAGTATATTAACAAACATATAAGTATGAGAACCGGCTCCGTAGCCGAGGGGTTAGCAGCTTTCTCCGCTAACTCCGAATACTCTCGTCACGTGACGCGACGAGAATTAGCAGTGGTTCGAATCGCAAAAGTGACGTATGAGAGTATGGAGCCGGTCGCTCAGAAAGTCGTGGCGTGCTGATGAGCGTAATCTAGCCTAGGAATCAACATACAGCTGAAAGATGCTGGTGTTGACCGCAATATCCTGAAACAGGATGGAAACGCGGGAAAAAAAATAAGTATGAGAAATGATTGGTCGGTTCTAATGTTGTACACTTGTTCCTGCAGCCAGGAGCTGTCGCCATTTGGAGGTGACAGGTTCGAATCCCGATCGGTAACTTTAGCTTTCAAATTGTATGTTGTCTAGTGCGTCCTCTAGTGTCTACTTCCTTCTTCTCCTTCTATGAGCGTCAAACAATACCACGTGTGTGTTTTTTTTATGAAACTGTCTCAGTGGCCTCAACGGGTTCCCCAATTGATTTTCTGTGTAATACGTGTAAGGCATTAGAACCGAATGTTGGGTGTGCTGTGAATGTTGGGTGTGCTGTGACTGTTGGGTGTGCTGTGACTGTTGGGTGTGCTGTAAATTATGATGTGGAGTCAATGTCGCATATTGTGTAATCTCAAATGTATCAAATTATTCCAGACGGGGCCGTGATAAATTTATGCCATGTTGTCTTTTTACGCGTGTCTCGACTTTGATAATTGGCTTGTTTTGATGTAAACAACATGTTTTCAGGTCAGATTTTGACAAGTAATTTGGAATTTTGTTGCGCCCAGGGCAGAGAGGAGTTTCTCCCATTGCTTTATATATTGCCTAAAACATAAAAACGGAAGGCAGAACAAAACAGGTTCTTGTGCACTAATAGGTGATCGTGAGATGTTGTGATGCAGAAAGAAGTTGCAATGAGGCCGTGTGAGTGATGCGAGTTTGATGATGTGGAGATTAATGACAGTTTGATAAATTTGAATAAAGGAGACGCAAACGATAGACTGCACGATTTGTTGCCTGGCATACTTTGTTTTATCTCGTCAGGTAGATTCTGCAGAAATCACACAACATAAAGTAAAGCAATATGATAAATCCTTGAAGGTGAAATATGCAACACACATATTCACACAGTAATTTGAATTGTCTACCACGGTAATTTTACACTGACTAGCATGTCTTTGTATTTACACAAAGTTGGTTTTTGAAAATGCATGTCAATTGCCTCTGCCAACTATAACATGCGGTCATTTTGTGTGTAAATAAGTTTTATAAATGACATTTCTAACCTAATTATCAGCGTTCAGGTCGTATGAAACCATAATGTAGTCAGCGCATACTATGGTAGAACAGCGTACTAGCATTTGAGAGACCTCATCATTATCATGTACCATGCTGATAAGCGTGGGCGGTCATGTTTCGCTATCTCACACGATCACCAGAGTCGTGGATCAGCTCGGTGTTCTTGTTTCGACCATACCACGTGGCCAAGCGATCGAGGTATGTACTTCTCTGCCTTCTCCTTATTCTTTTCCCCATCAATATTGCCTTTTGTCACGAAGTTCTCCAATTTATTTCTTCTCATAACGTGTCCAAACAATTTTGACTACGTCTAATTTCTCTAATCAGTTTACGGTTTTCATTTGCCTCTTGTAGGAATTGGTCATTGGTTTGTTTGTCAGTCCATGGTATTCTTTGCATTTTCCTCAGAAATCACACTTCCACTGCCATTATATGTTTTTCAGCTTGTCTACTCATTGTCCACGCTTCAGATCCATACAAAAGTACAGGTTCTATGTAGCACTTCAACACTCTTTTTCTCGTTGCAATTGACATCTTTACGACAGTCAGTGAAGTGTAACGCAATGAGCATCTGCCCATCAGTTTCTGTAAAAATCGAGATCGATGCCCAGCCGGGACTGGACGCTCTGTTTAAGAACTGCATTCAGCGGCTGAGTAGGTCGTCCGGGGTATGTCAATCATCCGAAGAGATCGTTTTGCCCTGTTTCCTGTCTGATGGACGCGTGGATGTGATCTGTTCGGATATTTCCTTTCAATGTATCACTCAGGCTATGTCTTCTTGGTGGAGATTGACTGGCTGGGATCTCAGAGCTGTCTCCGGAGTTGGACGTGCGCGCTTAGAGACTACTTCTTCTTTATTGCTTCTTCTTCATCTTTTTTTGTATTCCTACTCCTCCTCCTCCTCCTCCTCCTCCTCCTCCTCATCATCATCATCATCATCATCATCATTATCATCATCATTATCATCATCATCATCATCATCCATCCATCCATCCATCCATCCATCCATCCACCCACACATCCATCCACCCACCCACCACCCACCCATCCACCACCCACCCATCCACCCATCCATCCATCTATCCATCATCATAACCACCACCACCACCACCACCACCACCACCACCACCACCTCCTCCTCCTCCCTTCTCCTCCCTCCACCTCCATCCTCTCTCCTCCTCCCTCCTCCTCCCTCCACCTCCATCCTCCCTCTTCCTCCTCCTCCTTCTTCCTCCACCTCCCTCCTCCTCCTCCCTCCTCCTCCTCTCTCCTCCTCCCTCCTCCTTCTCCCTCCTCCTCCCTCTTCTTCCCCCTTCCTCCTCCCTCCTCTTTCTCCTCCCTCCTTTCTCCTCCCTCCTCCTCCTCCCCCTCCTCCTCCTCCCTCCTCCTCCTCTCTCCTCCTCCTCTTCCTCCTCCTCCTTCTTCCTCCCCCTACCTCCTCCTCCTCCCTCCTCCTCTTTTCTCCTCCCTCTCCTCCCCCTCCTCCCCCTCCTCCTCCTCCCTCTCCTCCCCCTCCTCCTCCTCCTCCCCTCCTCCTCCTCCTCTTGCCCTGCTCCTCCCCCTCCTCCTCCTCCCCTGCTCCTTATTTAGTTATTGGGATGAAGATTGTTCTCTTCCAATCTGTTCGCCATATTTCCGGAAACGGGAACTGGAGCTTATATGACTACATATATGAATTAAATGAGACGCTCCCTGCCAGGTGCTGGGCGAAGCCGGGCCGGGCTTCTTATATGGGAACGGGAACCGGAGCAGGGGCCAATAATGAATTAAATGAGACCCTCCCCGCCAGGGGCTGAGCGAAGCCGGGCCGGGTCGTCTTTTTTTTTTAGAACGGGATGGGTAGCAGGGGCCGAATATGAATTAAATGAGACGCTCTATTTATCCAAGTTAATTGTTGGGGGAAGATGTAAAGATCTTACAAGTGTTCTTTCTAATAATAGACAGACAGACAGACAGGTAGATAGTCGGGAACGGGAACGGGACCGGGAGCTTATATGACTACTTATATGAATTAAATGAGATGCTCCCCACCAGGGGCTGGGCGAAGCCGGGCCGGGTCAGACAGACAGACAGACAGACTGACAGACCAGACCAGACCAGACAGACCAGACCAGACCAGACCAGACCAGACCAGACCAGGCCAGGCCAGACCAGACCAGACCAGACCAGACCAGACCAGACCAAACCAGACAGACAGACAGTCGCGAACGGGAACGGGAACGGGAGCTTATATGACTACTTATATGAATTAAATGAGATGCTCCCCACCAGGGACTGGGCGAAGCCGGTCCGGGTCAGCTAGTATTAAATAATATTAAGTAAATAACTGTTTTTACTAACAAACTATGACAGTTGGCAGCACGAGAATGAGAGGAAGACGTGTAGAAAATGTCATCTCAATCGGATGGACCGTTCGCGAACGCATAAAGGACATACATACATACATACATACATACATACAGACAGTCTCTTTTATATATATAGAAGTAGACCCACAAATCATGTTTTATGTGGACGTCTAAACTGGTTTTAGTATGTGCTATTAAATTTAGCCTCCATTATTATGGATACTGTGTATGGGGCAGGGGCGGGATTATAAGGTAGGAAATACGAAAGAGGTGGAAGGGGGGGGGGGGGGGGGATGACGTTCTGAAAATATGATGGAAGGTGGCACGGGCCAAAAAAGGTTGAGAACCACTGTCATACATGATACGGGAGATGTTCCTCATGAATTATGTAATTTTGTATTTATTGCAATCCCAAAGAAATCATGAGCCTTGGAATATGATTAACATCGAACAATTAGTATATTGAGTCATTCACGAAGATTTTGCTAAGAATTATCATTCAAAGAGTTAGGAGGAAAATACAACCTGAAATAGGAGAGGAACAATGTGGGTTTGTTGAAGGCAAGGTACAGTAAATGCTGTGTACATACTGAGAACAGTAATTGAACGTTCCATAGAAGTAAGCAAAGACCTACACCTTTGCTTTATTGAATACGCAAAGGCTTTCGATAAAGTGAGACATGTCGACATGATAAGGATGTTTGAAGATCTATAAATTGATGGAAAAGACTTTAAACTTGTAAAAAACATATATTGGAAACAACAAGCTGCCATAAGAGTTGATAATGAAGTAGGTCAATATCAGCCTATTAAGAGAGATGTGAGACAGGGATGTGTAATGTCTCCAGATCGTTTTTCCCTGTACAGTGAAGATATTTTCAGAAATATAGAAGATATGGAAGGAATCAACATTGGAGGAAGATACATCAATAACATTAGATATGCAGATGATTCAGTCTTGATTGCAGATAATGAACAGGACCTGCAAAATTTAGTAGATGTGGTTGTTGCACACAGTGAACAACTAGGGTTAAAATTGAATTGTAAGAAGACACAGATTATGATCGTCACTATGAAGGAAGAAATACCACAATGTAATATACAAGTAAATGGGCATATTCTTAAATAAGTGAATCGGTACAGCTACATCGGAACAGTCATAACTTCCGATAGGAGATGACTTGAAGAGAATAGAACAAGAATTGCCATGGCGATGGTAGCCTTTTGCAAGATAAAAAACATACTGACTAACAAAATGATACCAATCGAAACGAGAAAAAGAGTGTTGAATTGCTACATAGAACATGCAATTTTATATGGATGTGAAGAGTGGACAATAAGCAGACAAGCTGAAAAACATCTGATGGCTGTGAAAATGTGGTTTCTGAGGAAAATACAAAGAATAACAAGGACAGACAGAAAAACCAATGAACAAGCCCTTCAAGAAACAAATGAAGATCGTAAACTGATTAGAGACATTAGACCAAGACAGTCAAAATTTTTTGGGCATGTTAAGAGAAGAAATGGTTTGGAGAACTTGGTGACAACTGGTAAGATCGAGGGGAACAGACCAAGGGGAAGACCGAGAAGTAAATACCTGAATGGCTTGGCAACGTGGCATGGTCGAGACAGGAACACGGAGCTGATCCACGACTCTGGTGATCGAGTGAGCTGGCAAAAAAGACCGCCCACGCTTATCGGCATGGCAAATGATGAATGGATGGATCATCGTCATCATCATCATCATCATCATCATCATCATCATCATCATCATCGTCGTCGTCGTCGTCGTTTATCATCATCATCATCATCATCATCATCATCATCATCATCGTCATCATCATCATCATCATCATCATCATCATCATCATCATCACCATCATCATCATCATCATCATCAACATCAACATCACCATTATGACCATCATCACCACCATCACCATCACCATGATGATGATGATAATCAATCAGCAGCTTCATCTTTATCTTCTCCTTCTCGTCTTCTTCTTCTTCTTCTTCTTCTTCTTCTTCTTCTTCTTCTTCTTCTTCTTCTTCTTCTTCTTCTTCTTCTTCTTCTTCTTCTTCTTCTTCTTCTTCTTCTTCTTCTTTAATAGTGATATCTCCGCAACGTAGATAACATCTACTACCCTTACAACCCTTCCTACTGAATAAGACTTTGTTTATGTTTATGTAAGACCCAGACATCGAAGCAGCCTGGCTTATAAACAGGACCGTGTGTCGGAAACTTCAACCTTTTGGCCATGTTGAACGTCGCGGCGACTTAAGAAGAAAGGTAAAGCAAGACAAAGTTTGCCGAGAGAAGAGACAGGGATTGCCAGGCAAAGTTTGGGCAGACGGCATTGGAGACACGCTGGGCACGGAAGTGTATGCTGGGATCAGGGTTGTCAGATTGGCTTTTTAACGCCAAATCTGGATTTTAAAAACAGATTTGGTGTCAAAATATCCGTTTGGCGTTTTGGCTTTTTACTTAGCCCCCCCCCCCCCCCCCCCCCTGAAATAATTACCTATAAATGCCTCTTTTTTGAATTAAGTTAATTTTTATCTTGTTAGCTAAACCAAACACAAAAACAATAAGGTTAGCTTAAACTGATTTTGGTTCATTCTAAAGTATTAAACACATATGGTTTCCGTACTGTTTGCACTGTTCTATGCGCACTCACGCACTGCGCATCCACCTTACTGTTCAGGTAAGTTTTCAAATTCATTATACCTTCATGGCAAGAATTTCTTATTATTGAGCCCATTATCATGCCAAAGTGGAAACCATCTTATGATACTAATCGGAAATATAGTGATCAATGGGAAAAGACATTTGTGTGGCTCAAGAAATCCACTGATGGTTCTGAATCGGCATATTGCAAATTGCGCTGGTGTAATATTGTTCCAAGACTTTCCAATCTCGCAAATCATGAAACAACAGAAAAACAGAAGCGGAGCGCACTATCTTCTTCACACACACACACACAAAAACAAAAAAAAACAAAAAACAACTTTCAGTGATGACAATAAGCAAGAAAATTGATCATAAAGTTTAATTATATCATAGTAATAAATTGCTGTTAACATAGCGTGCCATAGTACCATACACACCATCGATCACTTAGGTGAAATAATGGTAGCCCATGGATGTGGCAGCACTCTTGGTCAGATAAAATTGCACCAAACGATGTGTATATAAGACATTTGCCTTTTATAGATTGGAAAGAAGAAGAACAATTTAAAGAAAATGGACTGCCCAAAGATACAGAGCAGTTCTGGCAAGGAGTCATGAAACGTCCACATTTTAAATAGCTTGCTTCTTTTGCTCTTACTTGCTTAATAACACCTATTAGTAATGCTTCCGTGGAGAGGATGTTCTCTCTTTTAACATGCATAAAAACCAAAGCAAGGAATAGACTTCAGCTGTCTCTCTTAGACGCAATTATTATAATTAGAGCAGAACTATTATCTTCAAACAAGTGCTGTAATGAATTTCTTCCTTCATCCAAAATGTTGAATGATTTGAAAGCTGAAATTTTATATTCTTAGGAATCCTGTAAGGAATTTCTCAACAATAAAGATGAATAATTATTTGAAGAAGATGTTTTCATGTGATGAAATATATTTTAAATGGATATTTTTACCGGGCATTGTTTGGCTTTTTGGCTCTTTATTTTCATGATTTGGCTTTTTTGGATCACAGTGATCCGGCAACCCTGGCTGGGATCAGCAGGAAAAGTTTGGACAGACGGCATTGGTGACACCCTGAGCACGGAAATGCCTGAGGTAGGGGAACGGCAAGAGATCCAGTCCTTTCGGTGGGGTCATATGAGGGCGATGTTCTCATAAGGATCTGCTTATTTGACAATATATATATATATATATATATATATATATATATATATATATATATATATATATATATATATATATATATATATATATATATTGTGTGCGTGGGTGTGTGTGATGAGTATGTGCGCGCATGTGTGGGGGTGGGTGTGTGTGTCCAGGTGTATAAGTGTGTGGTGTGTTGTGGTGTGGGTGGTATGTGTGTAGTGTGTGTGCTTGTATATCTGTGTGGTGTAGACGTGTGTTCACAAAACCCCTTGATCAACTGATTTATTGATCACAGAGACAGAAACAGTGCTGATAGGCATACCGACAGAAACCCTGTCCGTACAGATAAAGATCTCGGAAATAAAACAAACCAGCTAATTTAAATATATAGGATCAATTTCACTTAAGATGGGGGAATGTATAGAGAAATCAACACACGTTGTGCAAAGGCAAATCAGGTACTGAGACAACTAGTGCTACTTCTGTCACACAGAAAGATGCCTGCAAGTACTAAAGAAAATCTCGTAAGAACTATTCTTTGGCCGACATTATGCTATCAATGCCAAACATGGAGGCATACTGCAACTAAGGAGCGCGAAATGATAACAGCAGAGATCAGATACTTTAGAAGAAGAGTAACAATGAGTAATATTGAGAGTAACAGTGAGAGATAGAATTAGGAATGAGAGAAATAGAGGAAGACCAGGTCTGAAACCAGTCATGCATTTAATTAAAGAACAGCAGCTAACATGGTTTGACCACATCACAAGAACGTCCAGCTATCATCTGTCCCAGAGAGCCACAGCGGAGAAATATAATGGACACACGGCTAGGGGAAGGCTACATAAAAGATGGAGTGATCGAATGAAGAACAACCTTAGAGACATGAATACTAACTTACAAACAGCACTGGAAAGAGAGCATAAAAGATCTTTAAATCTCCATCCCCAACACTTCAGTAAGATAAAAGGAGGAAGAGAAGAATAAGAAGGGAGGAGGGAGAAGAAGAAGAAGAAGAAGAAGAAGAAGAAGAAGAAGAAGAAGAAGAAGAAGAAGAAGAAGAAGGAAGAAGGAAGAAGAAGAAGAAGAAGAAGAAGAAGAAGAAGAAGAAGAAGAAGAAGAAGAAGAAGAAGAAGAAGAAGAAGAAGAAGAAGAATAAGAAGAAGAAGAAGAAGAAGGAAGACAAAGAAGAAGAAGGAGGAGGAGGAAAAAAAAGAGGGAGGAGGAGGGAGAAGAAGAGGAAGGAGGGAGGAGGAAGATTAAGTAAGGGGGAGGAAGAATAAGAAGTAGGAGAAAAAAAGAAGGGGTAAGAGGAAGAAGGAGAATGAAGGAAGAGTAGGGAGAAGAAGTAGACGACAGAGGAGGAGGAAGAAGAAGAAGGGGAATACGAATAAGAAGGAAGAGGATGAGGAGGCGAAGCAGGAGAAAGAAGATTAATTCATTCGTTAGTGTCCTCATTGATCAATTTTTTCTCTGATTCACGTGTTCCTTGTTTGCTTCATTGATGTCTCGACCACGCCGATAGAACAACGTGGAAACCGACACTCTCACAGCGAAACATTGCTTGATGGAACAACGCGTAAACCGACACTATAACAGCCAAACATTGCTTACAACAAGATATGCTTGATTCCGCTGGTCATGTTTTTTTTTAAATATCCTGCCACAACCACTTTAGGTATTTTTTTGCTCACCAAAGGAAATAACCGAACACAATATATGGACGACCAGGCACAGACCTAATCGACCGGCTACTTATTGTGTGACCCGAGACAGTAAGTGCTATAAAAACAACCGGAATTAAATTATCGCCGGTTCGATAGTAATTAGGTCAGGTGGACCATAGACATGGCTAGTGAAAACACAAGTTTTAGCGTCCCTACCAGATCGATATAATCTCACCTATGCAGACAAGGTCTTAGTGGTAGGGATCGTAGAACGGTCGTTGAATCTGCTGGATGTAGTAAATATTTGACGTCATCATCATCTTGTTCTTATAGTGCAAGCCGTGTGACGTTGGTGGTAGTGTCTGTCCACAGCCGCCTGTCTCTTGTGTTGTCTCTCATTTCTGATAGTAATGTTCCTCCATGAAAGGATGCCAGAATGTCTTGATCTTACTCGGCCACTTCCCCCCTCCAACTTTTCCGTTGAGATGATGATTTCCAGCTTTCTCCTGCTCATGACACGGCCAATGATTGTGAACTGTCATATTTTGATGCGAGTCACCAGTCCTCTTTGTGAGATAACTTCTTTCAGGATGCGTTAGTTTATCTACACGTCTTCGGTAATCTTATAATTCTTCTCCATCCATCCATCATGTGCCATGCTGGTAAGCGTGGGCGGTCATGTTCTGCCATCTCACTCGATCACCAGAGTCGTGGATCAGCTCCGTGTTTCTGTCTCGACCATGCCACAAGGCCAAGCCATCCAGGTACTTGCTTCTAGGTCTTCCCCTTGGTCTGTTCCCCTCGATCTTACCAGTTGTCACCAAACTCTCCAATCCACAAATCCATAGCTTCCACATATTTCTCATTTGTCTGCAGATGGTTCACGATTCGCTTCCGTACATACGGACTGACTCAATGTAGCAATTAAGCATGTTTTTCCGTATCTCGATTGACAACGATATGTTGTTGAGAATAGCTTCATCTTGTGAAATCCTGTTTGTTTTATCGGGCTGTTCTACATTTAGCTATTTCAATACATTAATAAATGACTTGCATCTTGCCTTCTTGACAGACGATAGTTTGGAAATGGAGTTTTACCTCTCCATGGCGCTAATCTTGAGCTGAATTTAGAGACCATGTTTTGCCCATGCAGTATGATCAATCTCTCAGCCTGCCTTGTGTACTCCAAAGGAAAGGTAACACCAATACATCTGGAACAAGACACGCTGCTCTAACTGTCCATCTTTCGGAGCTTCTATCCTTTACCAGTTGCCGACTTAGGCTTAGGGCCTGGTCTGCCCTGTCATGACATTTAGTCTAATATATTAATACCATGAATGAATGAACATAAAGTTACACATGATTTAGCTTTAATAAATAAAGTGCAACAGTGGACATTGAAATAAATACCCATTTGTGGTGTATCCACTACAGAGTGGTAGAGGAGCTTGCCTGTCCCAGCGACCCCAAGAGCTTTGCAGACGGTAGCACAGCTTCTGGTAGGGCCTCCCACGTCGGAAAGATCAAGAGATAAGAACCAGGCGAAGAGAGACACAAACCTGCTGCCTTGTAAGTAGATTCATGCAGTGCCTTGCCGGCTGGCGTGGGTGATCATACCTCTCCACAAATTACGATCTCCGACGTCCTGGATTAGTCCGTGTGTTGATTACCTTTCGTGCCATGACACAAGACTGTCAATAATTTTCTCCCACTGTCTTCCTCTATCTATCTTTCCACAAATCTTTCCGTTTGTCACAACGTGTTCCAGTTTTTGTCTTCTTATAACATGGCTAATAAACGATGAATGAATCTTTCCGGTGCTTGTGATAAGTTGTCTTTGTGACTCAGCTTTCCTTAAAACGTTCTGATTGCTCATTTTGTCTGTCCAATTAAATTTAAGCATTTTTGTATAAAACCACATCTCCAAGGCTTCCAGGGATTTTTTCGCATTTTACGTAATTGTCCAGGATTCGCAACCGTATGATAAAACTGGTCCTACGTAACATGCAAGAACTCTTTTTCTAACCTTCAAGGACATTGACGTATGGCACAAAGCGTTCTTCATTTGATAGAATGCAGTTTTTGCTTGTTCTATTCTGGAGACAGTTAAAGACTGGAGAAAGAAAGCCCGGAAAAATGCTGATCAAAATCATTTGCACTGAGCCACAGACGAAACAGTGCAACGCATTTCACTTGCTGATGCAAAATAAAAATGAAAAACGTGAACTGGTATCAAGAGAGAACCAGTTTGATCAAACAATAAGAAAAGATGACAGATGCTACCCCGGAGATCACGAAATGGATCAAAATGGCAAAGTGCACAGTCAACAACATGAAACGCATACTTCTCACACAAGAAATATGGCAACTAAAATTGAAACTCATCAACTGCTATTTGTATTCATCACTACTGAATGGCGAGGAACCCACGGATACTGATTGAAAATATGAGGTATTACAGTTTCAAGCAATCTTTCCACGATTGCTTACTGAAGGATGATGAAAGTAAAACATTCTTTACGACTATAAGAAAAAGACAGTAGGCGTTCTTTGGTTATATGATGTGAATTATTTTTGTTGTTTTTCACGTTTGTTGTTAGACGTCGTGGGGAGGAATAATTGAAATTCCAGCACATGTGACTAGCGCAGTTCCTTCGATTTCCTTCATGATTCCAGAGCTGTATTGTCTAGTACTGGTGGAACAAGTAAACAGGCATAGTGCAGATATGTGGCTTAGATATTAACATCCAAAAAAAAAAAAAAAAACTATGCTAATTAACAGTGGAAAGGAGAGGTCATCAATGAAAACACAATAAGCGGGGACATACTAGAACACATAAGTTTGTCCTATCTTGGACATTTAATGAGTGTTCTCGAGGTAAGGTGTTGCCTCGAGTGCTGGAGGTCCCGGGTTCAAACCCCGGTGAGGGCCGGGATTTTTTCACGTGGACTTCTAGTAACAAATTTTCCTATGGTCTCTGGGTAGTGAGATCAGACGCCCGTGTGTATTGTTGCGCACGTAAAAGATCCCTTGGCAGTTGGAAATTGAAAAAGAGTAGCTTAACGGCGCTGCCTGGGCAAAATTTAGAGTTAAAAGTCTACCCAAAGTATTTCAGGATCCTCGCCGGTGCTACGGAGTTCATGCACTGAGCTGAGTTTCTCCGGGCTCAGGCTTGAGTTAGGAGTAGAATGGAGCACTTATGGGTTACACCCGTGTGCCGTGATGTTCATCCGTCGACTAAACTAAACTAATAAAAGATGAAGTGAAATAGAAATCGAAAAGAGAACAGGAATGCTTTCAACAGCATGAAATCAGTAGTAAATCCAGAGAGATTAACAGCGCATTAAATATTAGAATTATCAAATGTTATGTATATTTAGCACTGCTACATGGCACAGAAGCCTGGAAATTGAACAAACAATTAGAACGGTGGTTCTCAACCTTTTTTGGCCCACGCACCCCTTCACCATATGTTCAGAACGTAATTCACTCTTTCGTATTTCCTCACTATAAATTCCCCTCCCCCTCGCCCCTCCCTACACAGTATAAGTAAAATGGAAGCTACATTTAATAACACATACTAGAACAACTCTAGACATCTACATAAAACGTGATATTCCGGTCTACTTACGTTATAAAACAAATTTCAGAAGGGCGAGAAGTACAGAACTGTAAAGTATGGAGGGAAAAACAATATCAAGTTCTCAAGTAATCAGTTCTTGTATTAACGCTATCTTGAATTAATTTTAATTCCCCCCCCCCCCCCCCCCCCATGGAAACCCTAAAATTTCCTCCTGGGGTGGGGGGATTCCCAACCGGTTGAGAACCACTGAATGAGAAGGTCGAATAAAGGCCCTGGAGATTTGATTTTACAGACGAATATGTCGTATTTCATGGAAACAAAACCTAATACAGAGGTTCTAAAAACACTGGGAATGAAAAGAGAGTTGAAGAAAGAAATAAAGAAGAAACAAGTGAAATATTATGGTCACGTTGAAAGACATAACACTCTTACAAAAACCATATTGTGAGATAATGTTGAAGGCAAACGAGCAAGAGGTAGTTACAATACGAATGAGACGATAACATCAGAGATGGACGCAATCTGACAGAATGTACAGTCAGGGCGAGAGACAGACAGTGTTGGAGATCCATTGTAGCCAACCTTTAGTGTGGAGACGACACCTGATTGATTGTCTGGTATCAAGTACATTTCCTACCACGTTACTCCTGCTCCTACTAGGCCTGTCATAGGTTCCCTACGTACATAAGCTTTGATATGTGCTACAACCACTACGCCCCATTGTATACGCCACGCGAAGTTCGCAACGACGATTGGTTGTGAACTAATAAAAGTGCAATGGAGGACATCGCGACCACAGGAAAGATCAAAGTTGCAAGAGGCAGAAGTAGGAAGAGGGAGAGAGATGACATTGGGTGGACTGAGATGGTGGCATGGAGGAATATCAACAGAGTTGAATCTAGAACCTAGATGTGCGGAGGAACATGAACGCCCAAGCCAACTGGCAAGACACAAGATGATCGTGATGATAAGATTGAGACTCATCAAATACGATGTGTGTTCAACACTAGAGATGGGCGGGAATATAGTGGCTAGACGCTGGTCTGCAAGTAGTGGCTAGACGTACGCCTGCCGTAGTGGCTAAACGCTTGACTGCCTTAGTGGCTTCAGCCTCGACTGCTGCAGTGGCTAGATGCTCGCCTGCTGTAGTGGCTAAACATTCGACTGCTGTAGTGGCTAGATGCTCGACTGCAGTAGTGGCTAGATGCTCGCCTGATGTAGTGGCTAGATGCTCCCATTATGTAGTGGCTAGATGCTTGCCTGCCGTAGTGGCTAAACGCTCGACTGTTGTAGTGGCTAGTTGCTCGCCTGCCGTGGTGGCTAAACGCTCGACTGCTGTAGTGGCTAACGCTCGACTGCTGTAGTGGCTAAACGCTCGACAGCTGTAATGGCTGGATGCATGCCTGATGTAGTGGCTAGATGCATGCCTGATGTAGTGGCTAGATGCTCGTCTGCCGCTGTGGCTAGACGCTTGCCTGACGTAGTGGTTAGATGCTTGTCTGACGTAGTGGTTAGATGCTTGCCTGACGTAGTGGCTAGATGCTTGCCTGACGTAGTGGTTAGATGCTCGCCTGATGTAGTGGTTAGATGCTTGCCTGACGTAGTGGTTAGATGCATGCCTGATGTAGTGGCTGGATGCATGCCTGATGTAGTGGCTAGATGCTCGTCTGCCGCTGTGGCTAGACGCTTGCCTGACGTAGTGGTTAGATGCTCGCCTGACGTAGTGGTTAGATGCTTGCCTGACGTAGTGGTTAGATGCTTGCCTGACGTAGTGGTTAGATGCTTGCCTGACGTAGTGGTTAGATGCTTGCCTGACGTAGTGGTTAGATGCTTGCCTGACGTAGTGGTTAGATGCTTGCCTGACGTAGTGGTTAGATGCTTGCCTGACGTAGTGGTTAGATGCTTGCCTGACGTAGTGGTTAGATGCATGCCTGATGTAGTGGCTGGATGCATGCCTGATGTAGTGGCTAGATGCTCGTCTGCCGCTGTGGCTAGACGCTTGCCTGACGTAGTGGTTAGATGCTCGCCTGACGTAGTGGTTAGATGTTTGCCTGACGTAGTGGTTAGAAGCTTGCCTGATGTAGTGGTTAGATGCATGCCTGATGTAGTGGCTGGATGCATGCCTAATGTAGTGGCTAGATGCTCGTCTGCCGCTGTGGCTAGACGCTTGCCTGACGTAGTGGTTAGATGCTTGCCTGATGTAGTGGCTAGACGCTTGCGTGACGTAGTGGTTAGATGCTCGCCTGACGTAGTGGTTAGATGCTTGCCTGACGTAGTGGTTAGATGCTTACCTGACGTAGTGGTTAGATGCATGCCTGATGTAGTGGCTGGATGCATGCCTGATGTAGTGGCTAGATGCTCGTCTGCCGCTGTGGCTAGACGCTTGCCTGACGTAGTGGTTAGATGCTCGCCTGACGTAGTGGTTAGATGCTTGCCTGACGTAGTGGTTAGATGCTTGCCTGACGTAGTGGTTAGATGCTCGCCTGACGTAGTGGTTAGATGCTTGCCTGACGTAGTGGCTAGTTGCTTGCCTGACGTAGTGGTTAGATGCTTGCCTGACGTAGTGGTTAGATGCTCGCCTGACGTAGTGGTTAGATGCTTGTATGACGTAGTGGTTAGATGCTTGCCTGACGTAGTGGTTAGATGCTTGCCTGACGTAGTGGCTAGTTGCTTGCCTGACGTAGTGGTTAGATGCTCGCCTGACGTAGTGGTTAGATGCTTGCCTGATGTAGTGGTTAGATGCTTGCCTGACGTAGTGGTTAGATGCTTGCCTGATGTAGTGGTTAGATGCTTGCTTGATGTAGTGGTTAAATACTTGACTGACGTAGTGGTTAGATGCTTGCCTGACGTAGTGGTTAAATGCTTGCCTGATGTAGTGGTTAGATGCGTGCCTGATGTAGTGGTTAGATGCTTGCCTGACGTAGTGGTTAGATGCTTGCCTGACGTAGTGGTTAGATGCTTGCCTGACGTAGTGGTTAGATGCTTGCCTGACGTAGTGGTTAGATGCTTGCCTGATGTAGTGGTTAGATGCTTGCCTGATGTATTGGTTAGATGCTTGCCTGACGTAGTGGTTAGATGCTTGCCTGACGTAGTGGTTAGATGCTTGCCTGACGTAGTGGTTAGATGCATGCCTGATGTAGTGGCTGGATGCATGCCTGATGTAGTGGCTGGATGCTCGTCTGTCGCTGTGGCTAGACGCTTGCCTGACGTAGTGGTTAGATGCTTGCCTGACGTAGTGGTTAGATGCTTGCCTGACGTAGTGGTTAGATGCATGCCTGATGTAGTGGCTGGATGCATGCCTGATGTAGTGGCTGGATGCTCGTCTGTCGCTGTGGCTAGACGCTTGCCTGACGTAGTGGTTAGATGCTAGCCTGACGTAGTATTTAGATGCTTGCCTGACGTAGTGGTTAGATGCTTGCCTGATGTAGTGGTTAGATGCTTGCCTGATGTATTGGTTAGATGCTTGCCTGACGTAGTGGTTAGATGCTTGCCTGACGTAGTGGTTAGATGCTTGCCTGACGTAGTGGTTAGATGCTTGCCTGACGTAGTGGTTAGATGCTTGCCTGACGTAGTGGTTAGATGCATGCCTGATGTAGTGGCTGGATGCATGCCTGATGTAGTGGCTAGATGCTCGTCTGTCGCTGTGGCTAGACGCTTGCCTGACGTAGTGGTTAGATGCTCGCCCGACGTAGTGGTTAGATGCTTGCCTGACGTAGTGGTTAGATGCTTGCCTGACGTAGTGGTTAGATGCTTGCCTGACGTAGTGGCTAGTTGCTTGCCTGACGTAGTGGTTAGATGCTTGCCTGACGTAGTGGTTAGATGCTCGCCTGACGTAGTGGTTAGATGCTTGTCTGACGTAGTGGTTAGATGCTTGCCTGATGTAGTGGTTAGATGCTTGCCTGACGTAGTGGTTAGATGCTTGCCTGACGTAGTGGTTAGATGCTCGCCTGACGTAGTGGTTAGATGCTTGCCTGACGTAGTGGCTAGTTGCTTGCCTGACGTAGTGGTTAGATGCTTGCCTGATGTAGTGGTTAGATGCTTGCCTGACGTAGTGGTTAGATGCTTGCCTGACGTAGTGGTTAGATGCTTGCCTGATGTAGTGGTTAGATGCCTGCCTGACGTAGTGGTTAGATGCTTGCGTGACGTAGTGGTTAGATGCTTGCCTGATGTAGTGGTTAGATGCTTGCCTGATGTATTGGTTAGATGCTTGCCTGATGTAGTGGTTAGATGCTTGCCTGATGTAGTGGTTAGATGCTTGCCTGATGTAGTGGTTAGATGCTTGCCTGATGTAGTGGTTAGATGCTTGCCTGATGTAGTGGTTAGATGCTTGCCTGATGTAGTGGCTAGATGCTTGCCTGATGTAGTGGTTAGACGCTGGCCTGCCGTTGTGGCTAGATGCTCGCCTGGCGTAGTGGTTAGATGCTCGCCTGATGTAGTGCCTAGATGCTGGCCTGCCGTAGTGGCTAGACGGTCGGCTGATGTACCCGTGGTTTTGGGTTCGATTCTCAGTGGGTCGGTTTGGAACGTTTACAACTGACACCCAAGTCGACCCAGCCTCAGAAAATGCCTTGGGATGTGAAGGCGGCCGGTGGAATACCGACCACATCAGCCACCCAGTGCCGTTTGGTCAATAGAAATATTGGTCTAGCACCACATACACAATGTACCTTAGACGTGCGATAGGGTGACACTCACTCACTCACTCACTCACTCACTCACTCACCCACCCACCCACCCACTCACTCACTCTTCCTCCATCCCTCTCTCTCTTTCTCTCTCTCTCTCTCTCTCTCTCTCTCTCTCTCTCTCTCTTGACCTATGACCTATGCTATTCAGATATCCTTATACTCCGCTGCCCTATTACATTTTCTCTTGTTCTCTACCTTTTAACAATTATCCTTATCTTTCCCTTCTCGCTTTTAAAGTCCCTCTTATCCTCCGTCCTTCTAATATCCCGGTAGGCACCAGACCTTCTAACCCTATCCCTACCCACCCCACAAGCCACACCATCATCGGTATCTATACCCAAACGATAGTCTCATTTTTCGAAAGTGTTTACAATACACCGTAGAATCATCTTCAGGGTTGTTTCGGGGAAAATAACCGATAAATCGTTAGGAAGCACATCACGTGATATGGTCCAGCTACGGCGGTGATGACAAACTCGTGCTAATCTGGTTTCGGTGATTTGATTATCTCTCGCTGTCGAAATCTCGGCAGGCACATTCACGACATTTCTGTCTTTCTGAACACTAGCCCCGGCAGATGTGTACTCACCGTCGGCTTCACGTGTCGAGCGTGCAGCGGGACGGGCGATAACAAAGGCATGTGTCAATTATGGACGTCTCTGTCACTTTCCTTTCAAGCCGTTTAGTTTTGATATAAATACAGCTTCGAAGTTGGCTTAATTTAAATACAGCTTTGATGTTAGTTTGATATTAATATAGCTAAATACAGCTGAATACAACGTTCCCCAATGGTGATTACTCTCATACCTAATGTTATTGATGTTACGCCCCTCCCCCTCTACCCCATGATGATTCCTCTCATTTCTAATGTTACTGATGTCACGTTCTCCAATGGTGATTCCTCTCATTTCTAATGTTATTGATGTCACGCCCCCCAATGGTGATTCCTCTCATTTCTAATGTTACTGATGTCACGTTCTCCAATGGTGATTCCTCTCATTTCTAATGTTACTGATGTCACGTTCTCCAATGGTGATTCCTCTCATTTCTAATGTTATTGATGTCACGCCCCCCAATGGTGATTCCTCTCATTTCTAATGTTACTGATGTCACGTTCTCCAATGGTGATTCCTCTCATTTCTAATGTTATTGATGTCACGCCCCCCAATGGTGATTCCTCTCATTTCTAATGTTACTGATGTCACGTTCTCCAATGGTGATTCCTCTCATTTCTAATGTTATTGGTGTCAGGTTCTCCAATTGTGATTGCTATCATATCTAGCGTTATTGATGTTACATCCCACAGTGGCGATTCCTCTCCTATCTTCTTCTTCGTTCATCCGGAGTTTTTTTTTTTTTTTTTTCGGACGTGATTGCGTTGTGCCTGTTTACAGCAGAGCTGCGTTCTTGCGCCGTTAGGCCGACACATCCGACTTCTGCGGGCATTTGTTGACCGGGTTAACCTTCCCGGCCTCTCCTATCTAATGTTATCGATGCTACGTCCCCCAATGGTGATTGCTCTCATATATAACGTTAATGATGTTTATCCCCCAACCCCAATGGTGATTCCTCTCATATATAACGTTAATGATGTTTATTCCCCAACCCCAATGGTGATTCCTCTCATATATAACGTTAATGATGTTTATCCCCCAACCCCAATGGTGATTCCTCCCATATATAACGTTAATGATGTTTATCCCCAACCCCAATGGTGATTCCTCCCATATATAACGTTAATGATGTTTATCTCCCAACCCCAATGGTGATTCCTCCCATATATAACGTTAATGATGTTTATCCCTAACCCCAATGGTGATTCCTCTCATATATAACGTTAATGATGTTTATCCCCTAACCCCAATGGTGATTCCTCCCATATATAACGTTAATGATGTTTATCCCCCAACCCCAATGGTGATTCCTCTCATATATAACGTTAATGATGTTTATCCCCAACCCCAATGGTGATTCCTCTCATATATAACGTTAATGATGTTTATCCCCCAACCCCAATGGTGATTTCTCTCATCTAAAATGTTATTGATGTTACAACCCCCCCCCCCCCCCTCAATGGTGGTTACTCTCATATCTAACGTTACTGATGTTACGTCCCCCCAATGATGATTCCTCTCATACGTGATGTTAATGATATTTCATCCCCCAATAGGGATTCCTCTCATATCTAACGTTCTTGATGCTACATCCCTCAATGGTTATTCCTCTCATATTTAATGTTATTGAAATGGCGTACCCCAATGAATGGTGATTTCTGTCATATCTAATGTTATTGATGTTACGTCCCCTAATGGTGATTCCTCTCATATCTAATGTTATTGATGTTACTTTTCCTGATGGTGATTCACATGATCTCTATAATTCAGTGCAAGGATTGCGCTTTGGAGGGGTATAACTCCATCCCTGGTCTTACCTCCATGGGTTGTATTTATACCTTTTTACTGAAGCACAATACAACACACTATCGTCTTGTCGAAACGGCAAGGAACCGGCGAGTTTCAACCCGTGAGGACAGTGATGGCAAACACGGTTCCTGAAAGTAGAGGAAGAATTCAACTTACACGTAGATCGACTCAGGACATTTCAGAAACCTTCAGCATAAGGATGGGGAACTGGCAGGTGTTCTAGAGGCTTCTCCAAGGACCTGCTACATTAGTAAATCAGGTGCCATCTCCACAATGAAGATTGACTGCAATGGATCTCCAAAACAGTTTGTCTCTCACCCTGCCTGTACATTCTATCAGATTGCTGTTCCTTCATCTCTTTGTGTTATATTCCCACTTGTATCGTTGTCTACCTCTTTCTCACTTGCTCCCCACCTTGCCCTTCAATATAGTTTTTATAAGAGTATTGTGTCTTTTAACGTGGCCGAAATATTTAACTTGCCTCTTTGTTATTTCTTCCACCAGCTCTCTTTTCATTCCCAGCTTTTCTAGAACCTCTGTATTTGATTGTTTTTGTTTCCATGAAAACGACATATTCTTCTGTGTATCCACATCTCCAGGGCCTCTATTCGACTTTCTAATTGCTTGTTCAATGTCCAGGCTTCCAGCCACACACAACCTGTTACATAATGATGGCAAATTCTTCTCTAGCCTTATCACACCAAACCGTACCCCCCGAACACAGCGGGGAAAATACGAGAGTAGGTCAGAATGTTATACACCACAATTATTAGATAATAATGAAGATAAAAACATTACATTTGCACAAATTTAAGTATAAAATATCACCTCTGTAAACCTATTCTAACCCCGACACAAAACTGTTAAAAGGGCAGATATTAATGACGTGTGTTACAAGCAGAAGATTGTTACTCTAGTGAATGTGCTGCCAAAAGGTGGAACCATCAATTCTGAAATGTACATCAAACCTCTCACACAACTCAGTCGTCGTTATTGCAGGGTTAGGCCTCACAAGCATCGAGAGAGAATGCTTCTCCTTCACGACAACGCTCGTCCTCACACAAGTTTGCAAACAAGGGAGGCAATCGACAAACTGTGGTGGAATGTACACCCCCATCCATCTTACAGTCCAGACCTGGCACCACCCGATTTCCATCTTTTCGGTCCCCTTAAGGATGCTATCCGTGGAAAAAAGTTTGAAGACAACGAGGGAGTGATTAATGCAGTGAAGAGATGGCCACAAAAACAGGACAAGATGTGGTACAAATCTGGGATACATGCTCTTGTTTCAAGATGGCGTAAAACCGTTAAAGTTGATGGGGATTATGTTGAGAAGTAGAAATGTTTTCTGCACATGTGCATGACCATTATGACTAAATTTCATTTGTATGTTATTAACGGTTAAAGAGATAATAATTATGGTGCACAACTTTCTGACCTACTCTAGTATAACTTATTAGCGTGCGAACATAGAAAGAAAATCAAAACTCACAACAAATAAGGATCTCAATTATAACCAACTCTGAAGCAGCAGGTTGAACGAGGCCGAATTTTTTTCCCACCATAAATACTGAACTGAATTGAAGCTCTAGACTCGTGTATTCTTATTACATTATCTTTATCTGTTCTCTTTCTTGTTGCATATCATTTACAGAACGTTTGCAGTCAACATTAGCATTTTTATTGTTGTTGACATCTTGGCAAGTTTACATTCAGTAGTTTGCCATTGCTTTTTGAACGACAGACACCCATACCATTTCGTAAAAAAAAAAAAAAACCAACGCAACGTGATCTGCTGCCAAATCGCGCGCAGATGTGTTTCGAATGCGTGTATGCGAAATCACGAACCGCGTCCGTAACCCCTTCGACACAGAGACGGGCTTATCTGTCCCACCCCCGTTAATTATTATAATTGTCTTTCCCCTAAGAATGTTAACATCTAGTCGTTAGTCTGTGTGGTCAAATGGGTAAGGTCGCTCGTTCTTAAACATATGGTGTGCTGATGCTGATGTAGTTGATGTAACCCCAACACCGGACAGTTGGACTAAAATGCTGACTTCTCGTCCTTGACTTGAGGGCGTAAATTACAAGTACCTCTGAAGTCGGAGTGGATTCGTTTAATGGCGAGGGACACTGGTAATAGGGAAAGTTATTCCACAAACACAATATTCAGTCCAGGGCTGCTACAAGTAGCGTGTTTGGACTTCGCTTGAGTTCAACACGAGCGAGCGCCAAATAAAAACAAACAAATAAATCAACTACTAATTGTTGTGACCTCCCTTCCAATGATGTTAGTTTATCCTGAATCTGGTTTCGTGTATGAGGAAGAGGGCAACGTCAGCAAAATCCAGATCATTGAGCTGCTTTGTCGGAGGAGGTGAATGACATTTGTGAGAACCTAGACCTGGTCGCTCGTCTCACATCAACCATGTTTAACCTGGATTAAATGCTTAATTTCTATGAGATGATTAATCGCCTTAACTGTTCCAGTGCCGAAGGATAATATATTGTCAAATATGACCTCTCATTCTCACCGCAACACACGTTGTATTCATTACAGATTCAAAGAGCATGCTTAACAAGGTGGAGAAAGGAATGTTTCGTGTGGAATGGCTCTCGTCGCTTCAGAGGTCACAGATCGTGAGAATTGTATGGATATTTTGCCCTGGCCATGCGGGTGTACGGGGGAATGAACGGGCTAATAGGCTAGCAGGGAATGCACCTCTTGGTGGAATTTTGCCTAGGGACAAGGAGGAGGTGGTCGTGCGCTTGTGGGACCAGATGGAGAAGGCAGAGGAACAGATTGAGAACCCATATGTGGAAAGAATGAGTTTGCGGGGGATCAGCAAGGGTTCTGGAAGAATCTCAAAACTGAGAGCGAAGACCACGATAACTTTTAATCAGATAGCGGTGGGTCCGATTAGTAGTATGACTTTTCGCTGGCTGTTGAACGAGGGGACTAAGCACGTATGGGAATGTCCTGAGTGCAGTGATGTCGGTTCTTGACTCAACTCAACACATGTGACCTCTCATTTGGACAGAAGTATGATATATCATCATACTAGGGTCATCATGTTATTTGGTTTGTTTCGTTGTTATCTTCCTCAATTTCAATGTTTAGAGAACAGAAATTAACATTACAATACTTGTTCATTTGATTGTGTTCCATGTTTGGTTCAAACCTAGTTCTTGTTTGGCACTGAATCAGTTAAGCGACTTCCCATATCCGCTATTGGCTTATATACAATGTTTTTTTTTTGTATGCCACCTCCTTTAATTTGACTGGAACTGGGCGAAGTCGGGCCGGGTCGTCTGTTTATGGAACGGGAACGGGAGCAGGGGCCGAATATGAATTAAATTAGATGCTCCCCGCAAGGGACTGGGCGAAGCCGGGCCCGGTCGTCTAGTTTGATATATAATACAACATGGGTGCTACCATATTTACATCTTGTAGGTCATGTCTAGACGGTTCTGTTGCCAAAAGATTAGGAATGCAAATTCTTAATCCCGCATACCGCGTTCGAAACACCGCTGCGGGCGATTTGGAAGTAGACTGCCTTGCGTTGGTTTCCATACAATGGTATGAGTGCAGGTCGTTAATAAAGCAATTGCAAACTACTGAACGTAAACTTGCCCAGGAACCACAAACAAGCAAACAATCAAAAATGCTGGTTTTGACTGCAACGTCCTGTAAATCATATGCAGGTAACTTGTAGGTCATAACTATGACACACCCCTACTTCACACTTTCCGTCATCTATGTTTGTTTGATTGAAACCTATTTTATGTTTGGTTCAAACCTGTTTTATGTTTAGTTCAAACCTATTTTATGTTTGGTTCAAACCTATTTTATGTTTGGTTCAAACCTATTTTATGTTTGGTTCAAACCTATTTTATGTTTAGTTCACACCTATTTTATGTTTTGTTCAAACTTATTTTATGTATGGTTCAAACCTATTTTATGTTTAGTTCAAGCCTATTTTATGTTTGGTTCAAACCTATTTTATGCTTAGTTCAAACCTATTTTATGTTTAGTTCAAACCTATTTTATGTTTGGTTCAAACATATTTTATGTTTGGTTCAAACCTATTTTATGTTTGGTTCAAACCTATTTTATGTTTGGTTCACACCTATACTATGTTTGGTTCAAACCTATTTTATGTTTAGTTCACACCTATTTTATGTTTGGTTCAAACCTATTTTATGTTTGGTTCAAACCTATTTTATGTTTGGTTCAAACCTATTTTATGTTTGGTTCAAACCTATTTTATGTTTGGTTCAAACCTATTTTATGTTTGGTTCAAACCTATTTTATGTTTAGTTCACACCTATTTTATATTTGGTTCAAACCTATTTTATGTTTGGTTCAAACCTATTTTAAGTTTGGTTCAAACCTATTTTATTGTAACCTATTTTATGTTTAGTTCACACCTATTTTATGTTTGGTTCAAACTTATTTTATGTGTGGTTCAAACCTATTTTATGTTTGGTTCAAACCTATTTTATGTTTAGTTCACACCTATTTTATGTTTGGTTCAAACATATTTTATGTTTGGTTCAAACCTATTTTATGTTTGGTTCAAACCTATACTATGTTTGGTTCAAACCTATTTTATGTTTAGTTCAAACCTATACTATTTTTGATTCAAACCTATTTTATGTTTAGTTCACACCTATTTTATGTTTGGTTCAAACCTATTTTATGTTTGGTTCAAACCTATTTTAAGTTTGGTTCAAACCTATTTTATGTTTGGTTCAAACCTATTTTATGTTTAGTTCACACCTATTTTATGTTTGGTTCAAACTTATTTTATGTATGGTTCAAACCTATTTTATGTTTGGTTCAAACCTATTTTATGTTTGGTTCAAAGCTATTTTATGTTTGGTTCAAAGCTATTTTATGTTTGGTTCAAACCTATTTTATGTTTGGTTCAAACCTATGTTATGTTTGGTTCAAACCTATTTTATGTTTGGTTCAAACCTATTTTATGTTTAGTTCACACCTATTTTATGTTTGGTTCAAACCTATTTTATGTTTGGTTCAAACCTATTTTATGTTTAGTTCACACCTATTTTATGTTTTGTTCAAACCTATTTTAAGTTTGGTTCAAACCTATTTTATGTTTGTTCCAAACCTATTTTAAGTTTGGTTAAAACCTATTTTATGTTTGGTTCAAACCTATTTTAAGTTTGGTTCAAACCTATTTTATGTTTGGTTCAAACCCATGTTATGTTTGGTTCAAACCTATTTTATGTATGGTTCAAACCTATTTTATGTTTAGTTCACACCTATTTTATGTTTGGTTCAAACCTATTTTATGTTTGGTTCAAACCTATTTTATGTTTGGTTCACACCTATTTTATGTTTGGTTCACACCTATTTTATGTTTGGTTAACACCTATTTTATGTTTGGTTCACACCTATTTTATGTTTAGTTCAAGCCTATTTTATGTTTGTTTCAAACCTATTTTATGTTTGGTTCAAACCTATTTTATGTTTGGTTCACACCTATTTCATGTTTGGGTCAAACCTATTTTATATTTTGTTCAAACCTATTTTATATTTGGTTCACACCTATTTTATGTTTGGTTCACACCTATTTTATGTTTGGTTCACACCTATTTTATATTTGGTTCACACCTATTTTATGTTTGGTTCACACCTATTTTATGTTTGGTTCACACCTATTTTATGTTTGTCACTGAATCCGTTAGCCAGCTCCGTGGCGAAGGTGTTACGGATGAAGTTCATAATCCCGCATACCCGCGTTTGAAACATAGCTGCACTCGATTTGGCAACAGTCTGTCTTGCGTTGGTTTTTTTTATGAAATGTTTTAGGTGCCGGTCGGTCAGAAAGCAATGCCAAACAACTGAACGTAAATTTTCCAAGAAATCAGAAACAGCCACAAAATTCTGGGGTTGACTGCGACGTGCTGTAAATTATTTGGAATTAACTTTTTTTATATTTAAAGAAAACTGTCTTTGTTGTTATGTTTCTACATACGGAGGCCGCTTATTCATGAACGCTTTCGATGTTTCCATTACTTGAAGAAGTCTTTTGTAATCCGTTATAATACAGTTAGAGCATTGATTTGCTTGCTTGCGTTCGCTGGTTGTGAACTCCAGCGTGAAGTCCTGTATGTCGGATGAAGACATCCTGTTGTCCAACATCAGTGTGATTTCATACAGGACCTGAGGTTTGCGTGAGTATCCGTTGTCCCATGTCTGGCTTATTGGTGTGCAGACTGGTGGTTCCTCGCCATGCAGGCAGATACTCTCCGACTACGGAAGAATCAGCGATCCTACTACGTTAGCCAGAACCCCGAAGGGACCTGTTGCCCAGGACGCGCGACTAGGAGGTGTTAGCTGGTCTTGGCCAGTATAGAACCTGGCCATGGTGCCTTGGAAACACCTCTGCGTTCCATTGCTTTGCTGATCCGGCAGCTTCTGCAGCTTTCCTTGTAATAGACGTATTGGCGTTACCCTTAATCTTCGCAGAGTACAGTTAGAGCATTGCTTTACTCATCCGACAGCTTCTGCAGCTTGTTTTGTTACAGCTGTATTCGTGTAGCCATTCCTCTGTAGTAAACTAGGCAGGCCGAGAGAGGAATCATGCTGCATGGGCAACACGTGATCTCTACATTTCAGCGGTTAACGAAGCTGTTTGTAATCCCGTGTACTGTCGCAAGAAACACAGCTGTGCGAGATTCGGCAGTGGATCGCGTCGGGTTGGTTATTTATGGAGGGTATGTGAGCCGGTGTTTCAGAAAGCAATGGCAAACTACTGAACGTAAAACTTGCCAAGACATCAACAGCAGCTGAAAAATGCTGGTGTTGACTGCAAGATCCTGTAAAAAGAATATGCGAAAAAAAAGTTTGCCATTGCTTTCTGAACGACCTGTACCTATACCTTTTTAGAAAAAAACCAGCACAGCTGTGTTTCGAACGCGGGTATACGGGATTACAAATCGTGTGGCGAATCGAAGCAATTGTGGCGAAGGGGTTAAAGCACAATTAGTAATCCCGAATACCGCTTTCGAAACACATCTGCGGGCAAGTTGGCAGCAGACCCGCTTTGTGTTGGTTTTCATACAATGGTACGAGTGCCAGTCGTTCAGAAAGCGATGACAAACTATTGAACGTAAACTTGCCAAGAAATAATAAACAGCCACAATATGCCAAGGTTGACTGCAACGTCCTGTAAATTATATGCAGCTAACTTGTACTAAGTTAAGCACTGTAAGGTAACACCAAGTACACATAGTACAGTAAGGTTTGCACAAGACCGAGCAAGTGCAGAGAGTTAATGCCTTTAGAGAGATGTCGAGAGCGGAGGAGTTTGACGCCAGTGAATCCATACCGTTGCCCAGAATGAGAGACTTGCGAGTGTGAATTGGCATGGCCAGACATGAGAGGCACATCGGGAGATTGAGGGTCTCGTCAATCAACAGAGAACTGGCACTATTAGCCGCTGGACGCTGATGCATATTTATTTTGGGGAGGACTTGAGGACCTGAGCGCCTTTGGACTTGTCTGGGTGGCAAGTATGATACACCAACAATTAACTAACCTACTTATAACAACGCTGATCGTATTCCGGTATGAACCTTCGGCCTTGTCCACGTCATATAGGAAGCACTAGACTCGAGTTTCGCTCTCGTTTGAGCTCGATAGTAGTGCATATCCCTGACTGGACCCGGGATTGAAATCCAGATCCGGAAAGACAAGCGAAGAAGAAGGAGAAGATCACACCGTCCATCATGTGGCATACCGATAAGCGTGGGCGGTCATGTTTTGCCATCTCACTCGATCACCAGAGTCGTAAATCAGCTTCGTGTTCCTGTCTCGACCAAGCCACGTGGCCAAGTCATTCAGGTATTTACTTCTCGGTCTTCCCCTTGATCTCTTCCCTTCGATCTTGCCAGTTGTCACTAAGTTCTCCAACTCATTTCTTCTCATAACATACCAAACAAATTTTGACTGTCTACGTCTAATGACTCTAATCAGTTTACGATCTTCATTTGTTTCTTAAAGGACTTGTTCATTGGTTTTTCTGTCTGTTCATTGTATTCTTCGCATTTTCCTCAGAAACAACATTTCCACAGCCATCAGATGTTTTTCAGCATGACTACTCATCCTCGCTTCACATCCATACAAAAGAACAGGTTCTATGAAGTACTTCAACATTCTCTTTCTCGTTTCAATTGATATCTTTTCATTGGTCAGTATGATTTTTATCTTGTAAAAGGCTACCTTCGCCATGGCAATTGTTTTTTTTTTCCTAATCTCTTCAAGGCATTTCCCATAAGATATTATGATTGTTCCGAGATAACTGTACCGATTAACTTAAGAATATGCCCATTTACTCACTTATATCACATTGTGGTATTTCCTTCTTCCGAGTGACGACCATAATTTGTGTCTTCTTACTATTCATTTCTAACCCTAGTTGTTCACTGTGTGCAACAACCGCATCTACTAAATGTTGCAGATCCTGTTCATTGCCTGCAATCAAGACTGCATCATCTTATTATCTAATATTATTGATGCAGCCTCCCCCAATGCGAAGATCACACAGAAGATGGATTTAAGATGTGATTGATAATTCACACATGGTACAAGCAGAAGCACTACATATGGCTGCTATAACAAATAACAATTAAACAGGGATAATTTCAAGTCATTCATATAAAGTCGTAATCAACCCCAGCGTTTTAATAAATAAACATAAATTGCCCTAGCAGGAACGTGTGGGCACGTGGAGCGCTAGGACCATCGTATTCTGAGCCTGAGTGTACGGAAGAATAGGTGTTCAATCTGTTCTTCTCGTAGGAACTCCGAGAACTGACTTCGTCCGACGACGCTCTTAAAATTGTTAGTATACGGTTCTAACCGTTACACCAATGCACCGATTATGCCAGACAGATGCTTGCACTAAATCAGTGGTTCTCAACCTTTTTTGGCCCATGCCCCCCTTTACCATATGTTCAGAACGTCATTCTCCCCTTTCGAATTTCCTCCCTATAAATTACCCCCATCCTTACACAGTATACATAAAAATGGAAGCTAAATTTAATAACACATACTAGAACAAGTCTAAACATCTACATAAAACGTGATTTGTGGGTCTACTTACATTATAAAAAGAATTTCATTAGGGCGAGAAGTACAGAACGGTAAAATTTAGAGGGAAAAACAATATCAAGTAACTGGCTCTTGTATTAATGCGATTTTGAAATAATCTTAATTCCCCCCTGGAAACCCTAAAATCCCCCCCTGGAGGGGAATTCCCCACCGGTTGAGAACCACTGCACTAAATGCTAGACAGTCAGCAGCCTGTCAGGCGGTCAGAGAGGTTTGCAGACAGACAGGCAGGCGGGCGGATGGAGGGATGGAACGAATGAAGGGTCTTTATTGGGCACGCAGGCCAGTCTCACATTCGACCCTTCCAATCACTCATCTTTCGCAAACCTATTATCTATCATGAAGTTTTCATTTACATTAAACAATAAATGAATGCTGAACATACACTAAACATAAACAATTCATATTTCAGTTTTCAGTATTCATATGTTTGGATAGACAGACAGACAGATAGAAATGCCGACGGGCGAAAAGACATACCGGCGGATGAGCAGACTGACGGACAAACATATGTACAGGAGAACGGTCAGACATCCCGACGGACGTACAGAAGACTGACTGACATGCCGACAGGTGAAAAGAATTGCCGATAGACTGGCAGGCTTGCCAATCACCGGACAGACAAACGGGCGGATAGACAGACATGTCTACGGGCGAACGGAGAGACATGCCGAGGAACGGACAATTAACGCAAAGACGGACGGAATCCAAAATATCAGACATACATTCGGACTGCGGTACAGAAGGACGGAAAGAATGACGGACAGCCATCACGAATCACAGACATACAGTTCAACGGCCATACAGACATGCACAAGGACAGACAGACATACCGACGAGTGGACAAACATGTGGGCTGACAGAAAGACACTAACACAGACGAATAGACAATAGATACCCACAGAATTTTGTGTCAGAAACAAGACATTTCAGACAAACCGACAAGTGCCGCGACAGAAGAAATAGTCTCACGTGACGACCAATGAAAGCGACTCGTTTAAACACGTGACACTCAACGACAGATATCAAATGCGATATGACAAACAGAAATCTAAACAGAACTCGACGCTCCCGTGTCGAAGTAAAAATATCGATTGCAGAAACTTTGACGGACGTAGAGCAAATTGAAGGAAATAGATTTCAGCGACGCAAATGGCCGCAAGAGACGGGGGTTGGGCCATGCATGAGTGGTAGAGAAGGCGCGGGAAGAGGGGTGTGTGTGGGGTTTCGTGTTTGAGTGGTATTGTAGGTAGATGGGGTCTTGATAGAAAACTGTAGGGTGTGTTTGGGGTGACAGACAGACAGACCCAGTTACTGGCAGACAGATAGAAGAAAGGAAGCAGCTAAGTAGCCATATAGACAGACTTACATAAAGGGGATAGCCAGCTAGCCATACAAACAGACAGAAAAGAAGCAGTCAGCTAGCCATACAGAAATGAGACAGCCAGATAGCCATATAAACAGACATTCAGAAAGGAGACAGCGAGCTAGCTATGAAGACAGACAGACAGCCAGACAGGGAGTCTACGTGGAGAAGTGGTCTGACTCAGGATCCGAAGGTTGTGGGTTCGATTCCGGGCCGCATCCTTCGGTTCACGAGTGTATTTTTCGGAGACTCCTGGGGTCGTCGCTGGAGCCACGGAGTTCGTGATTTGTGCGATGCTTTCCGCAGCTTGGTGGGGGGGGGGGGGGGGCAGCAGACAGACAGGTAGAATGGAAACAGTCAATTAGCCATATAGGCAGACAGACAAATGGATAGAAAGGAAGCAGTTAACTAGTCATGCGAACAGACATACAGAAAGGAGACAGACGAGCAGGCAGACAGACAGAAAGGAGACAGACGAGCAGGCAGACAGACAGAAAGGAAGCAATTAACTGGCCATATAGCGTACGACGTGCTGCAACAAGCTTGTATGAAAGGACAAGCAAGAACACGACAATAAACTAACTGGGCGCCACAGCTGAGAAGGCCTGGTGCTGGCTATAGAGCAAGCTCATTGTTGCGTGGAACAAGGATATGCAGGTAATGGTTTACAACTCTGCCTGCAACGTAAGCCAACGTCTTCTAAATAAGGAAACTTTGCAATAAGAACAAGGAACCTCAGTCAGACCGAGACGACTCATTAAGACGGAAACACTGCAGAAGATTATGCACAAACAGGGAATACACAGTAAGAACAAATGGAGGATACTCAGAACCTTCACCATAAGATGCGGAGTTCGATAAGGTTGTGGTCTGTCCCCACTCTTGTTCAAAACCTATATAGACGGCATACGTAAAGAAAGTAGCCAAAAATAGACCGTAACAATACCGCATGAAGAATAGAACACAGAAGAAGAACCAACGACGAATCACACCATTAAAGAACTCTCATTTGCGGAAGATCAAACATTAATTGCAAAATCAGAATCAAAATTACAAGCGGCGTGGGGAGGGTAACTGATGTTCCTGCTCCCGATGTATAGCACTGGATAATGCCATTACGTTTGACTGTACAATGTCTTTGATGTCGTCAATCCATTTGTTTTCATCTGTTGTCCTCTTGCTCTCGATCAGATCTTTAGTGTAGCGCCAGCGCTGGTAACTGATGGTGTCTCTATTCTAACGAGATGGCCGAACCTTTTGATTTTCTGCATTTCAATGTGTATGGCACACAGTGGGTTCCTTTGTTGATCAGGTCACATGATTTCTCACTCAGTATCAGTTTCAGTTGGAAGCTCTTCTCAAGTGTCTCGCCTCACGCGTGTTGTTGTTTGGGTATATGTGATTTGGATAATGTCCACGTTTGACACCTGTAGCATAGAGTTGGTATGAATATGCTATTTACTATCTGTCGGTTTGCGGACATTGGTATATTTGGATGTTTCAGTATAGGTGATTATTGATATTTAAACGCACTTTCTTTTTGACAAGGAGTCGGAGTAAGATCCACTGATGGCGAGGGTGACTTGTAATAAAGAAAGCTAACCCAAAAGCTAAGATCAGTCTAGTGCATTTTCCAGTAGTAGAAATTATTCGTGGTAGTAACACGTATATGGACTACAATCAGTCAGGCGCCGTCTCCACAATTAAGGTTGTCTGTCTCTGACCATGACTGTACATTCTGTCAGATTGATGTTCGTCCATCAATTCCTGTTATCTTCCCACTTGTATCGGCGTCTACCTCTTGCTCGCTTACCTTCAACCTTACCCTCCAGTATGCTTTTTAAAAGTGTGTTATGTCTTTTAATGTGGCCGAAATATTTCTCTTGCCTCTTACCTGAGTTCAAAGTGAACGTGTGTGTGTGTGTGTGTGTGTGTGTGTGTGTGTGTGTGTGTGTGTGTGTGTGTGTATATATATATATAGGATATTGCCGGTCTCACAGACACAGACTTAGTAAGTGGGTTTTTTTTGCAAAGGCTAATGGACGAAAAGTCTTGAAAACGGAGAGTCTGGCATATGAGACTACGACCTCCAGCATGAGAATGGAGGTGGAAGCAGTAACAGCGGCATACCGTTGGTTAGAGGAGACTACTGCAACACACATTGTATTCATTACAGATTCAAAGAGTATGCTTAGTAGGGCGGAGAAAGGAATGTTTCGTGTGGAATGGGTATCGTCGCTTCAGAGGCCACATATTGTGAAAATTGTATGGATATTTTGCCATGGCCATGCGGGGGTGAGGGGGAATGAACAGGCTGATAGGGTGGCAGGGAATGCGCCTCTTGGTGGTAGTTTGCCTATGGACAAGGGAACGGTGGTCGTGCGCCTGTGGGATGGGCAAGGGAAAGGTGGCCGTGCGCTTGTGGGACCAGATGGAGAAGGCGGGGGAACAAACTCAGTACCTGTATGTGGAAAGAATGAGATTGCGGGGGATCGGCAGAGGTTCTGGAAGAATCTCAAAACTGAGAGGGAATACCAGGAGAACTTTAAATTAGATAGCGGTGGGAACGATTAGTAGTATGATTCTTCGCTGGCTGTTGAACGAGGGGACGGAGCACGTATGGGAATGTCCTGAGTACAGTGATGTCGGTTCTTAACTCAACTCAACACAATATATAATTGATATATACTTTGATTTTAAATTTAATTTAATATATAATACGGCACGTCTGCTACCATATTAACAATTTTTAATTCATAACAGTGACTGACATACCATTACTTCCCATATTCCGCCATCCATTTTTAGGGGTCCGAACCTCCAAACCACCTTTTTGTTTGGTCCAAACCTACTTTCTTGTTGGCACTGAATCCGTTATCATATCAAATGACATACAGGGTATTAATGACACGACAGCCAGCGACTGCTCCGGACCAGACGCCTACAAAAGAACAAGAAACATCATTAAGTTATGATACCACACACAAATCTAATAGTATAAATTCATTTCATTAAACTCCCGAGTTGTTTACCTCCACAAATCGCATCCCACTCTCCTCCCCACAAATCTGTGAAATTGCGCGTTCTCTGTTTTAGATTAAACGCCTCAGAATGAAAGATTCGCCACATAACATCTATAATTCCATTTTATTTATAAGTTTTCCCCATTTCTTGTGACACCAAAAACGCAATTACTCACCTTAGAAATGCCCCGACACCCGCGCTTTGCTCACAGCATATATCGTGGTGCCCTAGTCTTCCTGGGGCTGCCATAACAACTTCTTCAGCAAACGCTTTCGGGATTTGAGGCGCCGGTAAAGAAAGTGGGGGGATGACAGAACACATCAAAAGAAACAAACAAACCAAGGCCTGGTCGGTATCAACATTGCGTTGTAACGACGGGATTCGACGTTCTCTTGGTAATCGATTACTTGTAGGGAGTATTTATTGGTTTGATATGTTAACGACACAAACCTTGTTGTTGTTGTTGTTGTTGTTGTTGTTGTTGTTCTTCTTCTTCTTCTTCTTCTTCTTCTTCTTCTTCTTCTTCTTCTTCTTCTTCTTCTTCTTCTTCTTCATCTAATCTTCTTCTTCTTCTTCTTCTTCTTCTTCTTCTTCTTCTTCTTCTTCTTCTTCTTCTTCTTCTTCTTCTTCTTCTTCTTCTTCTTCTTCTTCTTCATCATCTAATCTTCTTCTTCTTCTTCTTCTTCTTCTTCTTCTTCTTCTTCTTCTTCTTCTTCTTCTTCTTCTTCTTCTGCTGCTGCTGCTGTTGCTGTTGCTATTGCTTATGCTGCTGCGTCTCCTATTCTTTCTCCACATCCGCCTTCTCTTCTTCTTCTTCTTCTTCTTCTTCTTCTTCTTCGTATTTTTGAGTCCATCACAGCACTAGGGACATTCTCATACTCTCTGCGTCCTCATCTTCAACAGCCAGCGAAGAGTCCAAACACTAATGGTACCTGTTGTAGTATCATTAAGTTTCCATCTGGCTGTTCTTCGGAGTTCTGAGTGTCGGCCAGATCCTCTGGTCACTCCCTGCAGCACCATTCTCTCCAGGTCGTGGTCATTGATCTGTTGTGCCATACTATACAAATAAAAATCAATAGTTGTAACACCAAGAAGAAGAGCAGCATCGTCGTTTACATAATCACTAGTAATAACGACCCCAAAATAACTATAACATGAATACTAGCAACAGTAATTCACAACAGCACATACTTCGTGTAGCAACAGCTGTGACAACAATATCAATGACAGGAACTGCGATCACAGGAACACAACAGCAAGTGCAACACCAAAACAATAACAGACTTATGAGAAAACACTAATTCCAATAATAATGTGGACTAAAAAAAATGAACAAGTAAAATACAATGGGGACGTGAGAAAAACCAACCATTACAACAATAGAAACAATAGAATCAGCTCAGCAACATCAGAAAGAACAACAATAACTGTGAGAGCTACAACAGTTTCCCTTCGCCAACTAGATTGTTGAAGGCAATAATGTGTTTGCCCTAACTGAAGGAAGCTTTAGTCTTTTCTCCATATGAATATTGTATGTGTTTCTGTATACTATCTCGTTGTCTGTCTGTCCACCTTCCGCCCGGCCGTGTGTTTATTTGTCTGTTTACTATGTCGTTATCTACATGTGTCTGTCTGCACTATCTCGTTGTCTGTCTGTCTACCTTCCGCCCGGCCGTGTGTTTATTTGTCTGTTTACTATGTCGTTATCTACATGTGTCTGTCTGCACTATCTCGTTGTCTGTCTGTCTACCTTCCGTCTCTCTATATTTCTAGTATAGGTTGGTCTGTTTACTCTGCATGTGTATGTGTGTGCGTGTTTGTGAATGTCTACCTGTCTATCTTCTATCTGAGGGTATGTTTACTGTCTGTCTGCATTTACTGTCTGTGGTCTGCTTACTGTCTGTGTGTGTATATATATTTACTGTCTGTCTACCTTCTTACGCGTCAGCCTATCTTCCTCAATGTCTGCCTACCTTCTTACAAGGGCCGAATGTAAGACGGGCCTGCGTGCCCAATTTGTTACCCTTTGAAAATAGTCTGTTCGTTCGTTCGTTCGTTCGTTCGTTCTGTCCGCCGTCTATTTGACAATTTACCTGTCGATGCTCTGTTTGTCTTCTGCCTATCTGTTGCTTACGTGTTTGTCTGTCTGTGAGTCTATGTGCCTGTTTGCCTTCTATATATTTGTCTGTCTGTCTGTAGGTTGGTCGGTCTGCCTGCCTGCCTGCCTGCAAACACTCTCTCTTCCCTTCTGGATATCCTTTTCTTGGCCCATCTCTCGTTCTCTCTCTCTCTCTCTCTCTCTCTCTCTCTCTCATTCTCTCTCTCTTTCTCTCTTTCTCTCTCTCTCTCTCTCTCTCTCTCTCTCTCTCTCTCTCTCTCTCTCTCTCTCTCTCTTGCTGTCTTAATTTTCCCCTCACTCACATACCATATTTTACAAGTATAACCCGTACACAATCCCTCCCCGCCTCCTAACTCCCTCCCCCCCCCCCACACACACACACACACGCACACACACATACACACACACACACACACTCACACTCACGTATATACACATTGTCCCGATAAAAGACCTGTATGTATCTATGTGAGCCGATAACCTGTTTACCGATTTCCAACCGCCACCCTGAAAAACAGAAATACAAATTTACAAGTGAAACATTTTCTGGGTTTATTTCTAAGTCGACACTGATGGCAATAAATTGAATGAAACGTGATTTTCTGTGATTGCTGTTCCTGTCCAAAGCATGACACTTTTTATTATGTTCGATATGATGTTTTCATCAGCGGGTGTCGGTGTCCTGCAGCTTTCACATATCTCTTGTTGTTAATGTTGTGTGTTTTATTATCGGATTGTCTTCTTCTTCTTCTTCTTCTTCTTCTTCTTCTTCTTCTTCTTCTTCTTCTTTTTTCTTTCTTTCTTTCTTTCTTTCTTTCTTTCTTTCTTTTCTTCTTCTTCTTCTTCTTCTTCTTCTTTCTTCCTTTCTTTCTTTCTTTCTTTCTTTTTCTATTTTTCTTTCTTTCTTTCTTTCTTTCTTTCTTTCTGCCTGCCTGCCTGCCTGCCTGCCTGGCTGGCTGGCTGGCTGGCTGGCTGGCTGGCTGTCGGTCGGTCGGTCGGTTTTGACTGTCTTTTGCCTTTTCCTTTTCCCTTCCCATTCCCTTTCCTTTTCCCTTTTCTTTTCTTTTCTTTCCTGTCTGTCTTACTTTAATTCTTTTCTTGTTCTTCTTCTGCCTGACTGTCTCATAACATTGTATATGCTTTTTGTTCACAGCATTCATTTTACAATATTCGTTCTATGTGCGTGTAACTTGCACAAAAGACAATTGATGTGCGAAAGCTGAGAGGTTAAAACGGCCGAATCTAAGACGGGCCTTCGTGCCCAATTTGTGACCTTATAAGAAATAAATAATTATTTCGTTCCTTAGTCTTCTACCCACATCCTCTTTCTTCCGCCTATTCCTCTTCTTTTTTTCATCTTCGGTGATCCCAATTTAATCCACTGTGCTTCCTGCTGTCTCTGTGTGCTTGTTGGCTCCTAGGCGCAATATTCTGTGAAAAGATAGGCAGTGTTGATTGACCCGAGTTGTTGTCTTGTCCGCCTGTGTTATTCTTGTTTCTGCACCACCCTGCGCCAA
>JACEFZ010027738.1:635000-652500 GCA_014155875.1 Cepaea nemoralis
ACACAGTATGGGAAATTGGTGAGTATATAAAAAACAACCAATAAATGTTGGGATTGATTGCAACGTCCAGTAAAACAGACAAGCAGCTAAATATGTCGTTGTCCAAAGAAGTTATAGACACCAGACTTCATTGTTAAACTACCATCAGGTGTTCTCAGGGTATGTCCGACTTTATTTTGAATTGGCTCTTTTGCAAAGGGGTTACAAATGCAATTCGCAATCGTGCATATCGCGTTCGAAACACCGCAGCGGGCGATTTAGACGCGCACCGCTTTACACTGGTTTTTATACAATGAGTGCCAGTCGTTCTGAAAACTACTGAACATAAACTTGCCAAGAAATCAAAAACAGCCCAAATAATGCTGGTGTTGACTAAGACGTCCTCTAAACGATATGCAACTAACAAAATGTCCGAATGGTCGCCAGAGTCTGTTCCCTACCTCTTGATTCACTGGTAGTTGTTTTTTCTTCGTGACCTCCAGTTGTGTCATCGTCGTCGTCATCATCATCATCATCATCATCATCATCATCATCATCATCATCATCATCATCATCATCATCATCATCGTCATCGTCGTCATCATCATCATCACCATCATCATCATCATCATCATCATCATTATCAACATCATCAACATCAACATCATCCACAACAACAACACCGTCAATATCACCATCAACAACGTCAACAACATCATCATAAACATCATCATTATCAAAATCATCATCATCATCATCATGTTCCACGTTGGTCTTCAAGCGTCCACTCTAATGATTCTTCCATACCAGCGAGTCTCCGTGGCGAAGTGGTCAAGCCTTCTGCCTCGCGCTCCGAGAGTTGTAAGCTCCATTTCGGTCTACGTCATCGGTTTACGAGTGCAATGTTCTCGGAGACTTCTGGGGGTCATCGCTGGAGCTACGGACCTCATGATTTGTGCGAAGCTTTCGGCAGGCCGCTCTGCGGTAAGAAACCCAGCCATATGGGACAAAACCCGATGCAATGAAGTCGACTTTCTTGGGACCCTCCGTGGCGAAGTGGTCAAGCCATTTGACTCGGTCTCCGAAGGTTGTGGGGTCGATTCCGGGCCGCGTTCTTCGGTTCACGGGTGCATTGTTTTCGGAGACTTCTGAGGGTCGTCGCTAGAGCTACGGAGTTCGTGCTTTTTTGCGACGCTTTCCGCGCTGCGGAAAAAGACTGAGTCATATGGAATAAAAACCCCGTGCTTCGACTTTTAAGCGACTTTCTTGCTCTTTAAGCCCGTTTTCATACCATTGTACTCCTTTTCTGCTAGACACTAACTAGTTAATTCAAAACAGTATATTCCCTGCGAGAATTTAAGCACAAAAGCCACTAACTATATGCTGCACGGTTTATTGCCTGGCATATTTCGCTGCATCTCGTTAGGTGCATATACCATGTGAAGTAGACACATGAATTAGAAATAGACATGGTCACTGTGTGTTCAGTATTTCAGCCAAAGTATAATTCGATTATTCACTTCATATGATATACAACACTTCAGAATGCACCTGAGGAGAAGCAGCGACATATGCCAGGCAATAAATCGTGCAGCGTATTGTTTGTTCCTTCTTTTTTTAATTAATTAATGTTAGTAGTTTACAGTTAACTGTTTTAGTAGTTCTTTATGTTTCTGAGTCACGCAGTAGTGCTGATTTAAGCTTAGGGTTTTGTTTTCTTTTCCAAGTAAAGTGTACTTATTACGAGGGTAAGTTAATAAGTAAGTCACAAATGGTTGTAGAAACATAACTAACTATGATAACAACTTGAAACTAGTTTATTTTTATACATACATTGTCCCTTTATTTCTCAACATAATTTCCACCAACGTTGATGCACTTATCCCATCGGTTTATCAGTCCTTCCAAACCGGCTACATAGAACTGTGTGCTATGATTTCATTTACCTGCAATCCCACAGAACTGTGTGATTTACTTATTGACTCGCCTTCGTCACATTTTCTACCCAGCGATGCACCACTTTACGGGAAATCGCTAGGGGCTAAGTCCACTGAAAACCCACCTTGGCGGGAGACATTTCGCGAGTGACGCCGAAGTTTAATGTGAAGTGAAAAAGTGGTTAACAAAACAGAACACGCAGTTCTATGCAGCCGGTTAGGGGGGACTGATAAAACGATGGAATAAGTGCATCAATGTTGGTGGAAATTATGTTGAGAAATAAAAGGACAATGTATATGTAAAAATAAACTCGTTTCAAGTTGTTATCATAGTTAGTTATTTTTCTACAGCCATTTGTGACTTACTTATTAACTTACCCTCGTGGTATGGCCGTCAAAGATTCCAATTCTGTGTGGCAAGTGTAACTGTCTTTGATGTAGACACATCACATCTACACATAGATTCCTCCATCCCACGGAAGTGACATTACAGCAGCGGTTCCCAGAGTGAGCGACGCAGATACTAGGGTAACATTTGGGCAGGTTTCTGTCGGGCAAGGGCTAGTTTAGACGTGTGTGTTTTGTATGCATTGCATGTGTGTTTTGTATGCATTGCATGTGTGTTTTGTATGCATTGCATGTGTGTTTTGAGTAAAAGGTTATGTGATTCAATGTGTAAGTGTGTGTGTGTGTGTGTCTGTGTGTGTGCGCGCGCGCGTGTGTGTGTGTGTGTGTGTGTGTGGATCTGAGTGTGTGTATGTGCATGTGAGTGTGTGTGTGTGTGTGTGTGTGTATGTGTGTGCCCGCGCACGCGTGCATGTGTGCGTATCAGTCAGTCAGTCTCATGCTCACTTTTCTTTCGATGTTTCTTGTTTTTCAGAACAAGTATTTATCTTTCACACCAAAACTAGCAGAACCTTTAAATGGTGAGTAATTTGTTATTGCTGTCTTCTTTCTTTCTTTCTTTCTTTCTTTCTTTCTTTCTTTCTTTCTTTCTTTCTTTCTTTCTTTCTTTCTTTATATGTCTGTCTGTTTGACTTACTTCTCCTTCCATTTCTCCATCTCCTTCTCCAATATCCTGATCCTCCTTCTACCCCTCCCCTGTCTTCTCATTCTTCTCTTCCTTTTGCAATTCATCTTCCTCTTTCTGTCTTCTGTTTTCCTTCTCCATTCCTTCCCCACATTTCCTCTTTTTTCATCTCCCTTCTCTTATTTCTTTTCTGCCTCTTCCTCCTGACGCCCTAGAACTGTTCATCCGTCGCCCACAGTTCGTCCAGCAGAGTCGATCGCCTGGGTAATGTTCCCACCCTCTCTCTGGCAAACTCTACACCCCCGGGATGTGTTGTACGAGGATCTGCTCGAGGATCTCGTAGAATCAGTTTTGATTTTTGTTTGTTATGGTGTCAATCACTGTATTTTTCGTGGCGGACTTTTTGTGTTGTCATTCTGGCAGCGGCATTATGCATAGTATACTTGTGCGGGCTGTTGGTTTGTCGAGACTCCTGTCTGTTCCATTTTTTACATAGGGCGGTGAGGAGCATTTTGTTTGATATTCACTGGCACAGGAACGGAGAGTTTGGGGTGACCCTTTTCCGTGAAGCTGGAACCGCGACTAACTAACTAATTAACTAACTAACTAACTAACTGACTGACTGACTGACTGACTGACTGACTGACTGACTGACTGACTCACTAACTAACTTTAATACAATAAACCGAACATTGGCGTAGATCTTTGATGCCCTAGTTTCTGTTAGCACCTTAGGCTTGATCATCAGGTCTAGGGCCAGGCTGGCCTTTATGTATAGGTCTGAACTTAACTGGTGGGGTCATGCTCTTTCTTGCCTCCTGGAATATGTTTCTTAACACTGTTAGAGTGAAATGCACAAGAGACACAGTGAAGAAGCTTGGAATGAAGTGATCACGGTTGTAAGTAGCAGTTTGTTGGATCCATTCCATGACGATGTGCGCTTAGGGCATGAGGGAGTACAAGGAAATGAGCGGGCTGACGAGCTCGCAGGTGAGGCTACTGTGGAGGGCAGACGCGCCATGGACCAGGCTGACATTCTAATTTCTCTACGAGAAGTGAGACTTTTGCGAGAACCAAGCGATGACTGTGAATCTACAACCATGGTCAGACTGCGAGAACTGCAAATTAAAAGAGGTGTGGCCAAACAAGAACACTACGCAGGAAGCCAAAGAAGATTGATTAACCAACACAGAACTGGTGTCGTTAGCCGCTACACGCTGCGAGATTTGCTGTAGAGAGGGGATCCGAGCACTTATGGACTGAATGGTTCGAATGGCAATGAGGATGATCTGCCGTCTAACTAACTAACTAACTAATAATAGGGAAAGCTAATTCACACGCAAAAGTGAGCCTAGCGCACTAGAATTAGTAGCCCGTGTATGAAATACGCTTGAGTTCAAAGCATGTAATCCCAATAAAAATCTTAATTTTACACACCAAACAGTAATTTTCACGTGTCATCAAGTGCTAATGCTATACAAAACAACACATTACAGAACATATTCTTTAACGGCTGATTTACAAAAATAAACAATAAAGGAAACAAGACGTAAACGCTATCCTTGATGTTCCCAGAACTTCTATGATCAAAGGCAAAATTGACAGCCGCCGAGTTGCAGTTGTTAATTAACTGTCAATTTTCGAGACGGGGATTGTTTAACAGGGACCTGCGCTCCCAGACTGACCTAGATTACAATTCGTACCTGGAGATGAACTAGGGAGCAAAAGCGGCCGTCGTAACATGGCACACGGATTGCTTATCGATAGATACAAAATGGAGATAGCAGCATATGTTATGTAAGCTTGGAGGAGTGGAAAGGTGTCTGCTATATCCGTTTTTTCTTCAGCGTTCTTCTTCGTTATTGTCCTCATCACCATCATGCGTCATGCCTACTGGCGTGGGCGATCATGCATCGCCACTTCTTACGATCTCTAACGGCATGTACCAGTTTGTGTGCTGACGCCCTTCCGTGTCATGACACGAGACTGTCATAAATTGTCGCTCGTTGTCTCTATTGCCATAGATCTGTCCAGTTGTCACAGTATGTTTCAGTATAACATAACATAAGATAACACATTATAGGGGTTATGGGTTTGAATTCACATTACTCGGTCTTCTTTCTTTCTTTCTTTCTTTCTTTCTTTCTTTCTTTCTTTCTTTCTTTCTTTCTGCCTGACTGCCGGACTGCCTGCCTGCCTGCCTGTCTGTCTGCCTGTCTGTCTGTCTGTCTGTCTGTCTGTCTGTCTGTCTGTCTGTATTCTCCCTTCCTTCACCACAGTGAAGTGTTGGGAGAGGGGATTCTTTCCTCTAAGGGTGCTCTTAATACCACCACTCTATTATGACAATGGTCTCTCCCTTGCTCTGTGGCTATCAAATTTCTTCTATGTGGCTCTTTGTGGCAGATGGTAACAAGGCATTGTGTTGAGGTGGCCAAAATTATAATCTATTTTCTTTCATGCAAACTTCAAAAACTGACTTGGGCTCCAAAGATGGGTGCCTCCTTAAAATGTATTTTGCTATTGCTTTCTGAAAGACCGATACTCATACTATTGTGTGAAAACCAACGCAAGGCGTTCTGCTTCCAAATCGCCTGCAGCCGTGTTTCGAACGTGCCACGGTAAGGCGTGTACAAGACTCTATTGTCTTCTTCTTCCTCATTCCTCTTTCGAGGAGGACGGGTCACACCTGGCCATGCAGGTCAAACGTGGGTGTGACCGACTTCGGCATGCTTTGATGTCAGTTGTGCTTCCATCCCAGGTCACGAGCTTTATCTTCCCTTGAGCAGGTTTTATATTTGCTCTCAATTCTGCCATGATGGCGGTGTTACGGACTACCTGTTTGCCATTTCCAACTGCTGTGGGATTTGTGGGTTACACACCTTGCGCACTGGACCTCCAGTATTTCGACCTTATCTAAGACGGCTAGGTATATGATCACTACCCAAGAGATCAGGGGGCTGCGTGATAGCATTAGATATCAATGGTTGGTGGAAACATTTCCCAACCCTATAGAGGGATCTACCCCGGTACCTACTCAACCTGAGCTGGATGCTGTAACCTGTCAGCCACGGCGACCCATCCACCTCCACACAGACATACCAAACAAACCTCCTCAGTCTTCATACGACGGTTCTGTTAAGACATACACAATGGAGAAACACCCGAGGGCCTGATTTTTTAAATATAATAACAAGATGGGAAATAACATGTTCGATTAATATATTTTGCTGATGCGGACAAAAATAGGACGCGTGAAAAGATGTGATAAGTGACAAACTGAGATGAGAAATTGTGTGGCGATTATGACACTAATTGCTGCTATATAAATCTACAATGAAATATCTACTGTTGACATGAAACCGGAAATTGCCTTCATAACTGACATAGCATAATCATTCCAGGATTGGATATAGCAATAATACATACATAAACCCACACACAGAAAAGGCCGTAAACACATACGCTGGCCTATTTGTCTTCGTTAAAACGAGGGATTTCAAGCGCTAATTTTGCGAACATGCCAATTTGCTAATTTTTCTGGGTAATTTTGCTAACAAGGAGTCGAATTCATAGTGTAAATTGACGTAAACGAACGCACAAATTTCTTAGTACAAATGAGGTGAAAAAAGTGTGCATCGTGGGCGTAACAAAATCAGCCAGTCTCAAGTCTGTTCTGTTGAATTCCGGTCATTGTTCCATTTTGAATAGTAATATCTAACATTTGATAGGGTATATTGTATTGTATAAACTAACTTGGTTTACACTTTACACTTGTACACCTTTTTAGAGTAGGAAATCTCCAATGTGTCCTTATTTTCTTTACGACTTGGCACTCTAAGTGAACGCTATTTGCGTGACGTCAGAGTTGTTAAGAGCTATCCATTTTTGTTAATTTCGTTCCAACCTTCCTCCAAGACAGACGATCTCAGAGTCTAATGCTTGTGTTAAAGATTATCCAAGACCAAATGACCAGTCTTGTTAGGGAGGGTTGTTCTAGTGTGGTAAGACGATAGCTTGCGATTCTAGTTCGTTGTCTCGGCCGGAAAATCGTTTTCGGATATGTATGAAAGTCATGCAATTGCATTTATGTCCTTGTAGGTCAACGGTCGGTTAGGACTGGGGTAACAATTTTTATTATTTCTTAAGGATTCTGGTCTGGTAGTTTTCGTTGATTTTTCAAGGTCCTGTAACCTGTTACTGGTAGACAGTCACGAGGACATCCTTGGAATTCTAACTCGGCAGGGGAATAGAAATAGTTTGACGCCTTTCTCGGAGTTTAGTGAACTGCATCTGTCCATCATCTTGTGGCATGCCATAATCTGGAGTGTAATATAAAATGTGTTTCTTAATGTACACATGTCGCTACTTTCCTTACTTTCTACGAGGGCTGATTCGGAGAGGAGGATGAAGTATTATCACTGTCATGATTTTATGTAGGATTCTTATTAAAAGCTATGATTCTTCACAGGGAATTTTCTGTAGGAAACTATCTATTGTTGGGAGTGATGGTTTACTGTGATGGCAGATTCTATATGAATCTGCTCTGGTAGATCTGAAGAGGGGTTGGGGTAGGGGAATAGTGAGGCGTATTAAGAGAGAAGAATGTTTGGATATAGTCGGAATCACTCGCAGGGTTCTCCGTTCTGTTTTGTTGCCGATCCCCCTTTGTTGTTCGTGCATTATCAGCATCAAATTCAAGTCTGAGCCGATGTGATACCTATCTATACACACATGCACACACAGGCGCGCGGACGGACGGACGGGCGGACGGACGGACGGACGGACGGACGGACGGGTATATATCGAGAAACCCAGAAAGTCAAATGTTTGACCTGGATGCGAATGAATGAGATCCGAAACCGGGATAGAATCTGTGTGTGAGCAAGTATCGTCTGATCTACCAATCGTCCCAAGTGTTGACCGGAGGATATCCACAGGGTACCCTTTGCTAGTTTCTGATATTCTTACAAAGGAACGCTGCAATTCTCTACTCATCAAGACCGCTCTAATGACTACATCCATGACCCTACACCATCACACCGTCATATCACCATATTACATATTTCTTAAAGGAGCGTTCCGATTCTCACACATTCTTTATTTCTCTCTGTCTTCTTGGAGTCTACCTCAATTAAAGTTCTCTTAATATTCTTTTCATACTTTATTGGGTGACTATTTGAGAGAGTGAGGCTGGTACCCCTGTTAGTGTGTGGTTAGGTCTGAATCTCTTTTTGATGTGTCTGGATATCTAATATTCCTGTCAATCTCTCTTTACGTATACGGTGATAGCATTCCCATAGGTGTTGTCATTGTGTTCGTGTTTGTTCAGAACGAGTGAAGTCTAGTAAAGGCTTTCGATAAAGTAACACATGTCAACATGATGGAGATGCTTGCAGATCTACAAATTTATGGGACAGACCTTAGACTCAATAAAAACATATATTGTAAACAACGAGCTGCCATAAGGATTGATAATGAAGTAGGTCAATATCAGCTTATCAAGAGAAGTGTGAGACAGGGATATATAATGTCTTCAGATCTTTTTTTTTACATGTACAGTGAAACTATTTTCAGAAATGTAGAAGATATAAATGGAACCATCACTGAAGGACGAAACATCAATAACATTAGATATGCGGATGATACAGTACTGATTGCAGACAATGAGCAGGATCTGCAACATTTAGTAGATGCGGTTGTTGCACACAGTGAGCAACTTGGGTTAGAATTAAATGGTAAGAAGACACAGATTATGGTCGTCACTAAGAAGTAGGAAATACTACAATGTAATGTACAAGTATATTGGAATATTCTCAAACAAGTGAATCGGTACAATTACCTCGGAACAGTCATCTGATGAGAAATGCCTTGAAGACTTTAGAGCAAGAATCGCTATGGCAAAGGCAGCTTTTTGCAAGATGAAAAACATACTGACCAATAAAAAGATGTCATTTGCAACAAGAGCCGGCTCCCTGGCCGAGGGGATAGCAGCTTTTTCCGTAATCCCGAATACTCTCGTAGTGGACGTGAATGCACGAGAATTGGAAGCGGTTCGAGTCGCACCAGTGACTTACGAGAGTATGGAGCCGATCGCTCAGAAAGTCGTGGCGTGCTGATGAGCGTAATCTAGCCTAGGAATCAACATACAGCTGAAAGATGCTGATGTTGACCGCAATGTCCTGAAACAGGATGGAAACGGGGGAAAAAAAAGTTTGCAACAAGAAGAAGAGTTGTTGAGATGCTACATAGAACCTGTACTTTTGTATGGATGTGAAGCGTGGACAATGAGCAGACAAGCTGAAAAACAAAAAAAAAACATTTGACAGCTGCTGTGGAAATATGGTTTCTGAGGAAAATGCAAAGAATACCATGGATAGACAGAAAAAAAACCAATGAACAAGTCCTTCTAGAATCAAATAAAGATCGTCATCTGATTAGAATCATTAGACGTAGACAGTCACACATTTTTTTTTCGCACCCTTATTTGGATAGTTGTAGTTTCTATTACTCGACACCTGTATTAGGGGTCCAGCAATATCGACCGCTATACTCTCAAGTGGTCTAGGTGCTATTACTGACTGTTGCACTTCGGCCTTTACATGCGTTTTCTTTCGTACACGATGTTGACAAACAGTACAAGAGCGACAGAAAGATTTTATGTCCGAACTGAATTTCGGCCAGTAAAATTGTGATAGAATTCTGGCTCGCGTTTTATGATAGCCCAAATGTTCAGCAAACGGTGATTCATGTGCGCTTTTTTGCACATTTTGTCGGTATGTTATAGGTAACACCGTCTGCTGAATTTCATGGTTATTATATGTATAATAACGCTTGAGAATTCCGTTAACCTTTTTAAAGTACCAGGAAGAATTTTTGGAAACTTTCTTTCGCTCACACAACAGGTTAAAATATGGTGTGATTGTTTGGTCGGTGCTTTGTGCCTCGATCAAATTTTGACGAGTAGTGTTGGTATCTGCACCACTTGGTGTTAATAGCAGTAGCATTTCATTTTGTAAGTCAGTATAATTTGTTTCTGTATCTGACTTAGTTACAGCGTTGGTCATGTGTGTTTCTTTCCAGGCTTTTATGTTGTCGTCTGTGCATTCTTTCAATGCATCTAGGCATCCCAAAATAAGATCCGTACATGGATCTTGGAGGATAGCGCACGTAAATGTGCCGGTAAGGAACGGGGTATTGATATGCGCTTTTGCCAGTGGATATTTCTCGATGGTTCCAGAGAAAGTACGGCATTTGACAAATTCACCCTTATAATCTTCTGGTCTAGCAAGTTCTCTCCTTAACCCCAGTATAGTGCTTCCGCTATCAACCAAACATTGGCATGGTTGCCCATTGACCAGTGCATCGTAGAACTTAAGTTTACCTCTGGAGGCACATGCTGCATTAGCTTCTTCATTTGAACATGATATTATGTGTCCACATTTCAATCTCCCCTCCGCATGAAACTGATGGCATACTTTACATTTCTTAAAGTCTAAAATATCGGTTGCTAATGATACACTCTGACATTCATTCGTTGGCAATACATTCACAAGTTCTGGATCAATGTCACTCTCATCGTCTGATGATGTATCGATGAGTGCTGCATTGTTTGCCTTCATTCTCTGTCTCCCAAGACACCTATTGCTATAGTGGCCATAACTTGAACAAAAATAACATTTTACAGCACGTTTAAAGGATGATCTTCTGCTTTCTTGCTTCTTTAACACTGCTTCTAGATGTGACGGATATGTGGGGTTCTTATCACACATCGAATAAGTTGGATGAAAAAGATTGCAATAATTACATCGAGGTGGTTTCTGATATGGTTTGTCCTTTTTACGGTAATCTTTCTGGTTGTAGGATCTATCAGGAACTTTATCTGCAAAAAGCTATAATTTCTGTGTCATGTGATGTAGTTTTAAATATGTCCCGATTAGATGAAAAATAAGCTGACCCCCGTTTCTCTAATTGTTGAATGGAATCAATATCTGACTGTTGTAAGAACTTTGCAAAAGGGGTAGGAACGGTAGAAATGACTTTGTCCATTACCATCAGCTCTTCTAGCTTTTCATAGCTGTTACCTACTTTAGCAGCTCTAGTCCACTTTTTAAATGTGCTCTGCACGTTAGAAATGTAGTCTAAGAAGGTTTCAGTTGCTTTTGGCTTAATCTGTGAGAATTGAATTTGGTACCCAGTAGCGTCCAAAAGAAAATGTTGCATTATCCTATCGTGTATGTATTGATAATTGTTTCTAAGATCTTTAGGTATGGATTCTATTACTTTTAAAGGCTCCCCACTCAAGTTCCTCATGTAAATCATTGCCCAATCCTCTAAAGGTATTTTCTGTGTTTTTAGTTGGAACTCTATGTTTTCAGTCCATGCGCTGATTGAATCACCTACACTGTATGGTTTGATAAGGCCCTTGTACTTACTAAATTTGTTCTGTTCTTCTTGGCTCTTTTGTTTGCTAGAGGCTATTTGTATGTTAGAATCTACCTCCATTTCCTTCATCTTTAGTCTAGTTTCTGAATCTACTTGTATCTGCTTTTGTTTGGTGGCTTCCTCTGCTTGTTTGTTAGCATGCTCTAAGTCTAACTGTTTCTATTCGATAGCTTGATCCGACTCTAACTTTTTCTGGTCTAACTCTAATTGTTTTTGTTTGGTAACTTCTTCGACCTCTTTCATTTCTTTTTGATGCTGCCTTTCTAATGCTCTTTCATCCCTGTCAAGAGCAGCTTTTCTTTCTGTTTCTTCTCTCTGTCGAGCTATTTCTTCTTTATACTTTTGATCCGCCCATTTTTCTAGCTTATCTCCAGTGTAGCCCATTGCGATGCCCGCCTGGATACATTCATTAAGTGACGCCATTTTGTGGCGTAATGTTTGTTCAAAATGCTAATATAATAATATTCATACAATAGTTTCCAATAATGTGTTAGTAAGTGTACATCTTTACTGAAAAAAGAAGATGCATGATTAAGTTAGAGCATACCAAAATATTCGGAAAATATACTCATCTAATTCTTTGGAAGGTACGGTACAGGGATGTTCCACCGCTGTCTTTCACACTACACAATGGTTTGACTTGATCACACAAGGGCTGCTTCTGGTTTGTAGAGCAGCAAAAATTAAATACAAGCTTAAGTTGTCAATACAAGTTCATATTTCATCATATTTCATCAAATATTTCATATTTCGATAAGTTGTTATTACAAGCTCATATTTCATGCGAATGATGAACGAAAATGTGATAGATAGTGATAAATGGTATTAATGGATGAATGATATGATCGTCTGAATGATTGTTAGATGATAAGTGAGATGATTAGTCGTATGGCCGTCGATGTCGTCTTGTCTTCGCTGCTTGACTCTGGCGTAACTTTGTTCTAGGCTGCAGTTCGTCGCTAATCTATTTACTGACTTCGTAGAATGGTGACATTGATGGCTGTATCACACGCAATGAAATGTACACGGTGGTTACGATGGTAATGTTCACTGATGATTTTATACATTTAAATTGCTTTTAATATAATAACACATTTTCTAAATTAATATTTGTAGAATTTCACACTTTAGCGATTTAATTTGCTTCACTTGTGGTTGACATTTCACAAATTGCTGATCGTCAAGTTTATCGCAACAAAAAAAAATAATTATTTATGGCATGTAAAGAAACAAATTTGCATTACTTTGAAATATATCACACAGTAATGATGTTGAATCGTGCAATGAACTGATGTTGGCTCAGACTTTTGTAACATCAATCGAAAGGTAGCGTTCGTTCAGTGGTTCATAGTACCACTTGCCTGCTGGCGTTAACTGTTCGTTGAATATTACAACAAATGCCTGTAATCTGACAGTAATTGTGCTGCTGGCGTTGGTTCACTGTGTTCTGACACCAATTCGGGGTCTAGCCTGTCAGCGACTTGTGCGCTGCAGATTATCAAGACTCCCCTACTTTCGCACCGCACGAAATAACAACTCGTGACGTTTGCGAAAGGAATGCAATTTATTCAGAACCGACAGTTAAATGGCTCTACGAGCGTTGTACTTCATCATCAACATACAACATGAATGCATTGACATGATGATAGATGATGCTAGTATTTCATAATCTAAATGAACAGCCCTATGTTTGCCTATTGCCTAGAAACTATAGCATTGGTCAAGGATACGTCTGCTCTCTCTACCGTCTCCAGTCAGTCTGTCCACACGCTACACATTGCGTGGACAAGCACGGACACTCTTCTCCGTGCAGCAGCTATTATTGCGTGCATGGTCTCGCCAGCACGCTGGCCTGTGAGTACGAGTAACCGGGTCCTTCACGATACTCGCAAGGACAAGCTTCCCAATTGCTTGGGGAAAGCCCTCGCTCAGTTGTACTTCTCGACCTCTGGTCTGACACAATTGTGTCTCCTTGTGAGGCTATTAATAGCGCTCGTGTCTCTCTTGTCTGGTGTCCCCCTACTAGACTAGTGTTAACTCCTATTGCCTTATTAAGACCTTATTGGGGATGTTGACAGGCATGTTATGAGAATAAATGACTTGGAGAACTTGGTGACAACTGGCAAAATCGAAGGGAAGAGACCAAGGGGAAGACCGAGAAGTAAATACCTGGAAGGCTTGACCACGTGGCATGGTCGAGACAGAAACACAGAGTTGATCCACGACTCTGGTAATCGAGTGAGATGGCAAAACATCACCGCCCACGCTTATCGGCATGGCACATTATGTATGGATGGAAAGAGAAGAACAATGAGCAAATAAGCTGAAAAATATCTAATGTCTATAAAAATGTGGTTTCTGAGAAAAAAATGCAAAGAATACCATTTACAGACCGGAAAACCAATGACCAAGTCCTACAAGAAACAAATGAACACCGCAAACTGATTAGAGAAACTAAACGGTCACATTAATTTGGACACGTTATGAGAAGAAATACATTGCAGAACTTGGTGACAACTGGCAAAATTGAGGGGAAAAGAACAAGAGGAAGGCAGAGAAGTAAAACCTGGAAGGCTTGACCACGTGGTATGGTCGAGACATGAACATAGAGCTGATCCACGACTCTGGTGATCGTGTGAAATGGCGAAACGTGACCGCCCACTCTTATCAGCACGGCACGTGATGATGATGAAAGAGACGTACCAATACTGATACACTCAGGGACTGCGCAAATATCATCTTAACTGATTCAGTGCTATGTAAAAAGTAGGTATAGACCAAACACGCGTACAATGAAATGAACAAGTATTATGTGAATTTTCTTTCACTGAGAATTGAAATTGCAGAAGATACCGCGAAACAAAACAAATAACACCATGACCCCAGTATGGCGATACATCGTCCTTTTGTCCAAATAGAAGGTGACATTTGACGATATATTATCCTTCGGCATTGGATCAGTTAACTGGGAAACACAAAGCCATCAATGAGACAGAAACGCACCAGTAAACACATTGCATAGCAACGCTTTTACTTAAGATCCTTCAGCCGAGCGCTGGCAATAATAGCCGGTACATTATCATCAATGACGGCCGGCAATCGACCGCGATAAGCTCGCCGTGTTTCGGCCAGGTTAAGATGTGTTCCTGGCTGAGACCGTTCTTATGACGCAAATAATACAGCGTTGTGGGGTTGCCAGAACACACAAATACAACACTGTATGGTTGCTAGAAAACAATAATACAACACTACAGGGTTACATCACTATAGGATTGCTAAAAAAAGCAATAATACAACACTATAGGGTTGCTGATACACAGCAGGGGGTTGCTAGAACACAGTAATACAACACATAGGGTTGCTTGAATTAACATAACACTGTAGGGGTGCTAGAAAAAAAAAATACACAACACTATAGCGTTGCTGATAAACAGTATAGGGTTGCTAGAAACCAATAACACTATAGGGGTGCTAGAAACCAATAACACTATAGGGTTGCTGATAAACAGTATAGGGTTGCTAGAAACCAATAACACTATAGGGGTGCTGATAAACAGTATAGGGTTGCTAGAAACCAATAACACTATAGGGGTGCTGATAAACAGTATAGGGTTGCTAGAAACTAATAACACTATAGGGTTGCTAGAAAACAATAATATAATGCTATAATGTTGCTAGAAGTCAATAATACAATATCATAGCCTTGCTAGAAAACGATAATACAACATTATACGGTTGCTAGAAAGCAATAATACAACACCATATGGACGCGCGAAAACAGTAATACAACACTATAGGGTTGCTAGGAAACAATAATACAACACTATAGGGTTGCTAGACAACAATAATACAAAACTTTAGGGTTGCTAGAAAACAATAATATAACACTATAGGGTTGCTAGAAAACAATAACAACACTATGGGCTCGCTATAAAGGAATAATACAACAATATAGGGTTGCTAGAAAACAATTTTAAAAAAAAACACTATAGGGGTGTTAGACAACAATAATACAACACTTTCGGGTTGCTATAAAGCAATAATACAACAATATAGGGTTGCTAGAAAACAATTTTTAAAAAAACACTATAGGGGTGTTAGACAACAATAATACAACACTTTCGGGTTGCTATAAAACAATAGTATACCAATATAGGGTTGCTAGAAAACAATAACAACAATACAACACTATGGGCTCGCTATAAAGCAATAATACAACAATATAGTCTTGCTAGAAAAAAGCTGCAGTAGATAGGAAAGTATAGTACAGACAACATTGACGTTTGAGGATATCAATAATGATAAGACTCTACTCTGTGTGGCGGAGGGCGTAGGATGCAATTCGTAATTCCGCATACGCAGGCGATTTGGAAGCAGACCGACTTGTGTTGGGTTTCAGACAGTGGTATCAGTGCAGGTCGCTCAGAAAGCAGTGGCAAACTACCTATTCGTAAACTTGCCAAGAAATCACAAACAGCTTGAACATGCATGTGTTGACATGTAAAGGATATGCAACTACCAGGGTAAGTTCATAAGTAAGTCACAAATGGCTGTAGAAAAATAACTAAATATGATAACAACTTGAAACCTGTTTATTTGTATACATACATTGCCCTTTATTTCTCAACATAATTTCCACCAACATTGATGCACTGATCTCATCGTTTTATGAGTCCTCTCAAACCGGATGCATAGAACTGCGTGCTCTGTTTTCTAAACCACGTTTTCACTTCACATTCATCTTCGGCGTCATTCGCGAAATGTCTCCCGCTTAGGAGGGTTTTCAGTGTTTATGCCGACAAATGTTTATCCCGTAAAGCGGGGCGTAGCTAGGTAGAAAAAAAGTTACGAGGGCGAGTCAATAAGTAAGTCACACAGTTCTGTGGGATGGCAGGGACATGAAAACAAAGAACGCTGTTCTATGCAGCGGGTGTGTGAGGAATGATTAAACTATAGGATAAGTGCATCAATGTTGGTGGAAATTATGTTGAGAAATAAAGGGACAATGTATGTATAAAAATAAACTGGTTTCAAGTTGTTATCATATTTAGTTATTTTTCTGCAGCCATTTGTGACTTACTTATTAACTTACCCTGGTAATATTTTACTCTGTGTGTGTAACTACATAGTCCATGTGTCTGGAATCCACAAGGAGAGCGAAATAGTAGGAGACATAAAAATACACGGAAAAGAGAATTACAAATAGAGATGTAGTGGTGTTTGTTCATCAAGAATGATGATGGCCATTAGTTTCATTCAATGGGGTTGAAAGTTTGGAGCCATGAGTCGAAGAATGACTTGCTCGATTAATTGGATTAATGTGAGGAAGAGTTGCGCAATTCGTCGACCACGCTCTCTCGCTTGAGTCCATCTGAGTCCAGTAGCAAGATAAGTCAAGACGACTGGAGACGAATACAGGTGCAATGGATGACCAGGGCGTTCTACCTGCCTTGCAGTTCTCATTATGTTCCACAAAGCGCAGAGATGTTTTTTCCTTGCTCGCGTTGATCTCAAGCGTAGTCCATACACATATCTTCTAGTAGTGCAGGCCTGCATTTTGCGTGTGGGTTAGCTTCCTTTATTAACCATTTCCCTCGCCATCAGGCGAACCCACTCCGACTTTAGAGGTACTTGTAATTTACGTCCCCAAGTCAAGGACGATAGGTCACTATTTTAGTCCAACTGTCTGGTGTAGGGGTTGAACCCTTACCTCGGAATCAGCACATCGGATGTTTAAGAACAGGCGTTCTTATCCATTCGGCCATGCTGACCTACGCAAATAGAGATAAACTAGCTACGGAGGACATGGACGGAGCTACAGGAGATAGCAAAGGATGGGACTGCTTGCCGTGAGTTGGTCGTAGTCCTGTGGCCCAATGGCAATTCATAAATAAACAAACGCATATTGCTTTGCGCGCCATCCATCCATCATGTACCATGCCGGTAAGCGTGGGCGGTCATGTTCTGCCATCTCACTCGATCACCAGACTCGTGGATCAGCTCTGTGTTTCTGTCTCGACCATGCCACAAGGCCAAGCCATCCAGCTTTGCGCTCACAGTAAAAAAAAAAAGAAAAAAAGAAATAGAGACTTTGTGTTTCAGATATATTTCT
>JACEFZ010027738.1:657500-687500 GCA_014155875.1 Cepaea nemoralis
AGTTCGCACCTATTAGATTGCACGAACGAAAGAACGAATTAACTAACGAACGAACGAACTTTATTTTTAAAGTGACAAAAATTGGGCAAGCAGGCCTGTCTTACATTCGACCCTGCCTACCACTCGTCTTTCGTACATCAATGATCTATTCTGCATGTTGCATTTACATAGAAAAATACATTGTCACCTGAAAGCTATGAACATAAACAATACAAATTACCTCGTTATGAGACAAGTTGGCAGGCAGGCAGGCACGCACGCACGCACACACACATTCACACACACACTCTCTGTTTCACACACACACACAAGCACACACACACACACACACACACACACACACACACACACACTCACACTCACACATGCACGCACACTTACCTACATACTCACACACATTCATATATACCTACATTATTTACACAACATCATTTACTCACTATCATGTACACAACACTATTTACACACTCTCACAGTTGTACACCTGAGGATCAGGTACAGATCGTACACCTAAAGATCAGGTACAGACTTTATTGTTTACCTGATACCGGAGTACCGTCTCAGCGGGAATCATGTTACAGAGTTCTTCCCTCCCTGGGTGGTCTCGAGGTATGGTGTCCACCTCGAGTGCTGGAGACCCCGGGTTCAAGCTCCGGCGAGGGCCGGGATTTTTTCACGCGGACTTCTAGTAACAAAATTTCCCCTGGTCTCTGGGTAGTGAGATCGGACGCCCGTGTGTATTGTTGTGCACGTAAAAACATCCCTTGGCAGTTGGAAATCGAAAGAGTAGCCTAACGGCGCTGTCCGAGCAAAATTTCGAGTTAAAATTCTACCCAAAGTATTTCAGGATCCTCGCCGGTGCTATGGAGTTCATGCACTGAGCTGAGATTCTCCGGACTCAGGCTTCAGTTAGGAGTATAACGGATCATTTATGGGTCACACCCGTGTGCCGTGATGTCGATCCGTCGAACTAAACTAGCAGGTAGAGACTTTACTCCTTACCCGATACCGGAGTACGAAATCCACGGGGCTCATGTTATAGCGTTCTTCCCTCCCCACGTCTAGAACTCGGCGAGGTATGCAATACCGACAAGGGAACCTTCAATCTGGCAACCAGGAAATGATTCAGGACAGCCCATGTGTGACCGGCAGGAATATGTACAAAATTCAGTAATGCGTCTATTTACGTAAGTCAATACTCGGAACAAACAATGAGATCACAGACAGACGCCAGGTGTCATTTTCCGGTAATTAAGTGGTTCTGAAGTTTAAACCCTGCTCACGTTTCATTTCTCCGTTCCGGGGATCTGTTCTAATACCAACAAATACGCTCTTGTAGTAGAGTCGTGAAGACTTGTGCTAACAATTAGGTACCGCCACGCCTTGGGTAGAAAGCAAATAGTTTCAACTTAATTACCAACAGACGTGTAATTTAAATCCAGCAGTTTTTGTCGATGCCAGATACCAGTCATATCAAATTTCTCGTTAAAATCTTATGAAAGATTCTCTATTTGACAGCATTACAACTCTGTCACTGACATGGTATAAACTCTCAAAGTGCCTTAGTATCGACTTTCTCAATGTCGACATACCGACTCTCTTATTTACATAATACAGACAATCTCACTGATATCAGATAGACTACTTGACATAAATTGACTATCTCATTGACATATCTAGACTCTCTCATTGACATATCTAGAATATCTCATTGACATATCTAGACTATCTCATTGACATATCTAGACCATCTCATTGACATATCTAGACTCTCTCATTGACATATCTAGACTCTCTCATTGACATATCTAGACTATCTCATTGACATATCAAGACTATCTCATTGACATATCTAGACTATCTCATTGACATATCTAGACTATCTCATTGACATATCTAGACTCTCTCATTGACATATCTAGACTATCTCATTGACATATCTAGACTATCTCATTGACATATATAGACTCTCTAACTGGTATCATGTATACTCTCTCATTGATGTCATAAAGGCTATCTCATTGACATATATAGACTCTCTCATTTACATATATAGACTCTCTAATTGATATAATATATACTCTCTCTTTTATATCACATAGGCTCTCTCGTTGACATATATAGACTCTCTCATTGACATATATAGACTCTCTAATTGATATCATATATACTCTCTCTTTGACACACACACACACACACACACACATACACACACACACACATCATCATCATCATCATCATCATCTTCATCATCATCATCATCATCATCATCGTCATCAAATGCCCTGCCCGCTGGCGTAGGATTTCATGACTCTCAGATCTCGGTCTTTGGTTTTCTGGATCAACTTCGCTGCTGATATTCCTCCATGCCACCGTCTCAGGCCATCCAGTATCATTTCTCTTGGTCTGCCTCTGCCTCCATTCCCCTCGACCTTTCCAGTAGTCACGATGTTCTCCAATGCCTCTCTTCTCATCACTCTACCGAAGAAAGCTGTTTGTCTCTTTCTTATTGTTGTATATAATGTTCTAGTTTCATTAGCTTGTCTCAGGCAGTCGTTACTAGTTACTCTGGCAGTCCAAGGAATTCGCTACATTCGTCTCAGGAACCACATCTCTGTTGCTTCTAATTTCTTCTTAATTTGTTCATTTACATTCCACGATTCACTATCATATAGCAAAACTGATTCTACATTGCATTTCAGCACCCTCTTTCTTACATTCAGTAACAGTGACTTATTACATAAGATACCCTTCATTTTCTGAAATACGGTTTTTGCTTGCCCTATTCTGCTCTTAATCTCTATTGTACATCTTCCATCTGATGTTATAAATGCCCCTAGATATTTAAAATTATCCACTTGGTTAAGAATTTTCCCTTCTATTTCTGTTTCACATCTTCGTTTTACCATTTTCTTTGATATCACCATTGTTACTGTTTTCTTGATATTCAAGGAGAGTCCTTTCCTTGCACTCCCTGTTACTAAAATGTCCAACAATTGTAGTAGGTCTGTTGAATTATCTGCTACCAATACTGTGTCATCTGCATAGCGTATATTATTTATATTATAACCTCCAACTATTATTCCTGTCGTCTCTTTGATCTCTCTCATTATTACTTCGCTATACAAGGAGAAAAGATCTGGTGACAAGACACATCCCTGTCGCGCCGCTGAACGTGTTGCATGGAAGGCAAGCATCAGAAATGGAATAAAGGCAAAGGAGAAAATTATTGCAGATAAGTCACACACCGAGTTTGTGAGACGTAAGATGGTGCATGATGGTGGAAATGACCATGTGTTCACATGCACCCACTGTGGACGAACATTTACAGCGCGAATTGGCCTTATCAGTCACATTCGCTACCGCCATGGGTAATAGTTACTATGCCTTTTTGAAACACAAACTATCGTCTGTCAAGACGGCAAGGTGCCAATGATATCCATCAATCTATCATGTGCCATGCCGTGGGCGGTCATGTTTTGCCATCTCACTCGATCACCAGAGTCGTGGATCAACTCCGTGTTTCTGCCTCGACCATGCCACTTGGCCAAGCCATCCAGGTATTTACTTCTCGCTCTTTCCCTTGGTCTCTTCCCATCCATCTTGCCAGTTCTCACCAAGTTCTCCAAGTCATTTCTTCTCATAACATGTCCAAAGATTTGTGACTGTCTTCGTCTAATGTCTCTAATCAGTTTACGATCTTCATTTGTTTCTTGAAGGACTTGTTATATATGTATCTATTTGTTGGTATTAGAACAAATCCCTGGAACGGAGAAATGAAACGTGAGAATGCTTTAAACTTCAGAACCACTTAATTACCGGAAAATGACACCTGGAGTCTGTTTTTGATCACATTCTTTGATTTATGTATTGACTCGCGTAAATAAACGCATTGCTGATTTTGTACATTTTGTTTGCTCTCACATTGACATCATATTGACTGTCTCATTGACATCATATTGACTCTCTCATGGACATCATATTGACTCTCTCATTGACATCATATTGACTCTCTCATTGACATCATTTTGACTCTCTCATGGACATCATACTGACTCTCTCACTGACATCATATTGACTCTCTCATTGACATCATATTGACTCTCTCATGGACATCATATTGCCTCACTCAATGAATTATATAGACTCTCTCATTGATATCATATTGCCTCTCTCATTGATATTATATTGCCTCTCTCATTGATATCATATTGACTCTCTCATTGATATCATATAGACTCTCTCATTGATATCATATTGACTCTCTCATTGATATCATATAGACCCTCTCATTGATATCATATAGACTCTCTCATTGATATTATATTGCCTCTCTCATTAATATCATATTGACTCTCTCATTGATATCATATTGCCTCTCTCATTGATATCATATTAACTCTCTCATTGATATCATATTGCCTCGCTCATTCATATCATATAGACTCGCTCATTGATATTATATTGACTCTCTCATTGATATTATATTGACTCTCTCATTGATATTATATTGACTCTCTCATTGATATTATATTGACTCTCTCATTGATATTATATTGACTCTCTCATTGATATCATATTGCCTCTCTCATTGATATTATATTGACTCTCTCATTGATATCATATTGCCTCTCTCATTGATATTATATTGACTCTCTCATTGATATCATATAGACCAGTGGTTCCCAAGCTTTTCAAGCGGAGGGCCAAATCTACTATTTTCGGTAGTTAAGCGGGCCACAACGTTATATTATTATATAAGTCGTGCAATATCATTCTTACCTTTCTTAACTTTCGTCAACAAAATTCTAAAACTTTAAAGGCAGTCAGTGTAAGTACTACACTGAGGTCATTTTTTGGTTTAAAATCAAATGTTCATTTAACAATACATTTTAAATCAATTTCGAAAATCGTTATTAATGTAATTAATTTACAATTGTAACTTTTCTTCATAACCAGTTATTTAAGTTTATATGCCAGCTTACCAATGCCTGGGCACAAATCTGTCGTGCCCAAAGTCATAGGCGCAGCTAGGTTACAGTCGGTGAATCTGTAACGTTGCTTTATTTATTTATTTATTTTTTTTGTAACGGTCATTGCGGAAAATGACTGCTCGCATCTGTAAGTCGAACCAAAACGACAAATGTATCTCTGGGGGAATGAACGCAAGTGTTCAAATTGTTCGACAGGCAATAGTCGCCAGAATGAAATCATATGATCAGCTGAAGGTGAAGCAGGCAGCTCCAGAAATTTACATCTCAGTGCAGAATTGCATTTCAAATCAATTACTTCGTATGAAGGTTTTGCTGTAATTGACAGAGCTTGGCATCAGGAAATACGAAGGGATGTATGAAGAGGGCAACATTATCCTCCTCTATTGTGAACTCTTGAAATCTCGACTGAAAGATATCCAGAAGACTTCCAATTTTTACTTTGTACTTTAACAAGTCACATCTATTTTCCACCACAAGCATCTTCAGAGTTGGAAACGCCTCTAAAGTCCCTCAGTCAGCTGTCTGATAAACAGTCATTGTGTCATTTTAAATTAAGAAACGTCATTGCACAAATTTGTGAATAGTTCCCCCCCCCCCCTCCCCCGGATCCTCGCATTTAAAGAGTTCAAATGAGACGTAATATCCACCAAAAATGCCAGGTCATTAAGCCAGTCATCGTTCAACAGACATTCTCGTTCTGTAGGCAATTCATTTATTTCAGACAGAAACAGATAGACACTACTTTCAGTGCCCAGAAACGTGACAGAACTTTCTCTCTAGATAGCCATCTGACGTCACAGTGTAACAGTAGCTCACCGTATTCCTCGTTCAGGTCTGATAGAAGCTGTCTGAACTCACGCCTGTTCAGCGCCTTACTTCGACTTTTTTTCACACATCTCAGAACAACATTCATGACCTGTTTCAGATTTAATGTCTTTCCACACAGAGCTTCTTGGTGAATGATACAATGATATTTTAATATAGTGCGGCCAAAAACCTTCCAATGATTCTAGACATCCAGACGTTTTACCTGTCAAAGCCGGAGCACAGTTGGTGCATACACTGTCCAATTTTGTCCATTCTATATTATTTTCCTCTACACACAACTTCAGAGTTTCAAACAGATCAGTCCCTTTGGTAGTTGCATGCATCGATTCAAATCCCAGATGTTCTTCAATGACTTCAAAATTATCGTTTATTGCTATAACAAAAACTGCGACCTGAACTATGTCAGAAATGTCAGTGGATTCATCCATTGCCAATTAAATTTTTTTTACAATTTTTGATATGTGCTGCTACTTGACGATGAACATCGCTGGCCAATTCTTCAACTCGCCTGGCCATATTATTATTAGACAAAGGAATCTGATCCAATTTTGTTTGACACTTTTTATGGTCAAGCATTCTAGCAGCAATTTTAAGGGAAGGCTTGATTATTTCTTCTGCATCGGTGAACGGCTTCTTTTTTGCGAGCCAACAGAAGAGAGACTCTCTCATTGATATCATATAGGCTCTGTCATTGATATCATATAGGCTCTCTCATTGATATCATACAGACTCTCTCATTGATATCATATAGGCTCTCTCATTGATATCATATAGGCTCTGTCATTGATATCATAGAAAAATATGAAATCATGTGACAAGAGAACCTATAATCAAATAGATCACATTTTAATTAACAACAGAAATGCATCAAACATACAGCAAGTCAGAAGTTATAGAGGAGCTGAGTGCCACAGTGACCACTTCCTCGTTGGAACAAAATTTAAAATAAAACTTAAGAGAGCTTTCTATACTAAATTACAAAGATTGCACCCAACATACAACAGAGAAAAACTACAAGACATTACAGTCAAAGAGAAATTTACAGATGAAATAAAATGTAAACTTGAAACTTTGCAAAACCCTTTGGAGGAAAGCGTTAACCAAACTCGGTTGAACATCAAGAATACAATTCAATCTACCGCAGAAGAATGTCTCGGTGTGTTAACCACGAATAGAAAGAACAGATGGTTCAATCAAAAATGTGAAGAAGCAGTCACTAGGAAGAAGAATGCCAGACATGTATGGTTAAATGACATCAATAACATCCAAAAGGAAGAGCATTATAGAAATGAATGTAAAGAGGCTACAAAAATAGTCAGACAGCAGAAGCGAGAATATATGAGTAGTATAATCAAAGATATGGAAACTAATCACCAGAAAAATGAATCCAGAATTTTTTTTTACAGAACTGAAGTCAATGAAACGAGGGCACCAACAAAACACATATGGTTTAAAAGACAAAAATGGGAATATGATAAATACCAATGAGGAAATGTGCAACACATGGAAAGAATATTTTATTGAATTACTAAATTGTGAAGCTCCAAGTAACATTTTCCCACAGGAAGAGGTTCTAACATGTGAACCACAAATTGAAGAACCTACATTTGAAGAAATCCTATATGTAATCACACGACTTAAAAACAATAAGGCAACTGGGACTGATGGAATTGCTGCTGAATTTATAAAGGCAGGTGGCCATGCATTACATCTAAAGCTATACGAACTAATAATAAAAATCTGGAGGACAGAAGAATTACCCCATGACTGGAAAGAGTCATTATTGATACCTATCTTTAAGAAAGAAGACAAGTTCCAATGTGGAAATTATAGAGGAATATCACTACTGTCCACAAGCTATAAGATACTATCCACAGTATTACTAAATAGACTAAAACCATATTCAGAAGACATATTAGGTGACTACCAGGCGGGTTTTAGACAAAACAGATCAACAATAGATCAGATATTTATCTTACGACAAATAGCCGAGAAACATTGGGAATATAAAAGAGATCTCCATAACATTTTTGTGGATTTTAAAAAGGCTTATGATAGTGTCCATAGGAATAGTCTATGGAATGCTATGCAGGAATTTGGAATACCAAGGAAGTTAATCAACATGACCAAACTATGCATGGAAGATACTTATAATATAGTAACATATAAAGGCAGGAAATCAGACCCCTTCCAAATAACATCTGGCTTGAAACAGGGTGATGCACTATCGCCGCTACTCTTCAATCTGGCTCTAGAGAAAGTTGTAAGGAAGGTAAAAGAGGAATGTGATATTGGAGGAACATCCAAGCTGCTTGGTTATGCAGATGATATATATATTATAGGGCAAAGTGAACAAAAGACATTGGAAATATTGACTCACTTAAAGGAAAAAGCCCAACAGATGGGGCTGGTTATCAACCAAGATAAGACAGAATATATGGTAATCTCAAGAGACGGAATGGCTAAAAACTCTGGCCACATACAAATAGATAATATGACCATTAAAAGAACGGAAACATACAAATACCTGGGTACAATCTTCAACTGCTCCAACATCATAAGGGAAGAAATACAAACTAGAATCAACTCTGGAAATAAGATATACTATGCACTACAACATCTACTAAAATCAAATGCGCTATCTCGTAACACCAAAATCACAATATACAAAACACTGATTAGACCAGTTGTGCTGTATGGCTCTGAAACCTGGAGTACAACGAAAGGAGACGAAGCCTTGTTACAAACCTTTGAGAACAAAATTTTAAGACGCATCTTTGGACCCATTAGGGATACACAAAGTGGAGAGTGGAAAAGAAGAAGTAACAAAGACATTTATGATTTGTTTAAGTCCCCGCTAATCACTGGTATCATGAAGGCTAATAGACTACAATGGCTGGGGCATATAGAAAGAATGGAAGATAATAGGGAAACAAAACTCGCTTACACTCAGGAAATAAATGACCGTAGACCCCGAGGTAGACCAAGAAGGCGGTGGAGAGATAATATACATACAGACCTACAAGCACTTGGAATCAACGACTGGCAAGAGAAGGTCCACCAGAGAGACGAATGGAGACGGATTGTATCTGCAGCAAAGAACCTCAATGGCTCGGAACGCTGAAGAAGAAGAATAATTGATATCATATAGGCTCTCTCATTGATATCATATAGGCTCTCTCATTGATATCATATAGGCTCTCGCATGTATACACCACATGATTGAATCAACGACACTTGACTATCTTATATGGCATCTACTACCACACTGACATTATATCATCTTTTGAATTTCCAACATTGACATCAATCACTCCTCTTGCATCATCTCACTCCTGGATCTATTCATCCCGATGACATCATATCCATCCACTCATTGACATCATATCCACTCACTCATTGACATAATATCCACTCAATCATTGACATCATACCCACACAATCATTGACATCATATCCATCCACTTATTGTCATCATATCCACCCACTTATTGACATTGTATCTACCCAATCACTGACATCATATCCACCCAATCATAGACATCATATCCAATCAATCATTGACATCATATCCATCTACTCATTGACATCATATCAACCCACTCATTGACATCATATCAACCCACTCATTGACATCATATCCACCACTAATTGTCATCATATCAACCCACTCATTGACATCATATCCACCACTAATTGTCATCATATTCATCCACTCATTGACATCATATCCACCACTAATTGTCATCATATCAACCCACTCATTGACATCATATCCACCACTAATTGTCATCATATCCATCCACTCATTGACATTATATTCACCACTCATTGACATCATATTCATCCACTCATTGACATCATATCCACCCAATCATTGACATCATATCCACTCACTCATGGACATCATATTCACTCACTCATGGACATCATATTCACTCACTCATTGACATCATATCTGCCCAATCCACCAGCTATCCGCCCAAAACCAGCCACCCAGTCATTCAACCAAGCATCCAGGCAAGCAAGCAACCAAGCAACCAACCAAGAAGTCTTCACAATAAGTAGAATGAAGCAACAAAAGCATCTAAAGGACTCATGTTACAGGCTTGGAGGCTTATTGATGGATTGGCACTACACTATTTAGGTAGGCCAGCATGGCCGAATGGACAAGAACAAGTGTTCTTAAACATCTGGTGTGCTGATGCCGAGGTAAGGGGGTTCAACCCCTACACCGGACAGTTGGACTAAATTGTTGACCTGTTGTCCTTGACGTGGGGACGTTAATTACAAGTACAAGAAGTCGGAGTGGGTTCGTCTGATGGCGAGGGATATTGTTAATAGGGAAAGCTAATCCATACGCTGGTGCTGGTTTTTTTCGAAAAAAAAGGTATAGGTGTCGGTCGTTCGGAAAGCAATGGCAAACTACTGAACATAAAACTTGCTCAGGAATCACGAACAGCCAAAATGCTGGGGTTGACTGCTACGTTCTGTGAAGGACATGCTAAATTAAAAAAAAAAAAAAACAACTCCACACACAAAATTCAGTCCAGCACTACTAGAAGTACCGTCCTCCGTGGCTAAGGTCTTGCTGACGCGATTCGTGAGCCCGCTTATCTGCGTTCGAAACACAGGTGCGCCAGATTTGGCAGCAGACCGAGTCGCGCTGGGTCTTAACATGTTTGTATGGGGAGCCGGTCGTTCAGAAAGCAATGGCAAACTACTGAAAGTAAACTTGCCAAGACAACAGCTGCAGTAAAATGCTGGTGTTCATAGCGATGTCCTGTAAATATGATATGCAAAAAAACTAAAAAAAAAACTACTAGAAGTAGTGTGTATGGACTACGCTTGAGTTCACAGCTAGCGGCGGAGAGAGCACACTTCGAGTGGAGGTATGGTCAACATCACACACATCTTCTTTACTTTCTCAAACCGGACGGAAAGACACGTGTTCAAGACAAGATCCATGTAAAGACAGACAGAAGCGAGAATGATGAATGTAATTGTTGAGTCACCTCCCTTAGATTACAATTAGCAACGAATTCAAAGCGAGAATGTATGTCCGTGTTTGTGGGGCAGAGGTTGGTGAACGCAGTATAGAAATTGCCAGAAATGCCGTGTCGAGGGTTTGAAATCAGACGATGGAGGATTTGGAGTAGATAGCTTTGCGTTGATTCTATGCTATGAGCGTCGGTCGTTCAGATAACAGTGGTAATTAACAAATAAATAGATACATAATATGTCAGGTCTTAGATATGACTAAGCTACCGTATGACAGTAGACGGTAATACCTGCTTTCTGTTAGCTCCCAAATTTTCGTGGCACTCACCAACCATTGTGCGGAGGAGCGCAACTGGGAGGGTTCAAGTCTTATCCGGTACAAGGAAATGCAGCCTAAAGGCTAAATGTCATGGCAGGGCAGACCTTGGTTGACAACTGTCTGTCATCTTGATAAGCTTTGGTCGGCAAATGGTCTAGAATGGAAGCTCCGACATGCGGACAATTAGAGCATTGCATTGCTGATCCGGCAGCTTCTGCGGCTTGCCTTGTTACAGAAGTATTGGCGTTACCTTTCCTCTGGAGTAAACTAGGCAGGCTGAGAGAGGAATCATGCTGCATGGGCAAAACATGGTCTATAGAATTCAGAGGATGGAGTCTCCGCTGAGATCAACGCGGGGGAGAAGACTTTTGTGACAGGCCAGACGGGCGTAAGAATGAATAAGCAAGATGACAGGCTTGCATGGTTGAATGGTTCCATGTGCAGTGAGGATAATCTGAAGACGAACTAGTCCCAACGTAATCACACTCTTTCACATCTAATCTAACTCTCCTTAAGACAAGATCTGAATATTACAGAAAGTTGGCTACTAAAATCGGTAAAACAAAGAAAATCAACATATTTTCTTCACTTGAAACGTCATGAAAGTTTGGAGGGAACAATAATTTAGGGTTATATGCGCAGGAAGAGAGGAAGAAGAAGGCCACATAGAAGAGAGGTGCAGGATGTGGCAGGTGATCTCCATATTGGTATATCGGACGCGGGACGTCTTGCTTATGACCGAGACGTTTTCTCGAAAGTTGCTATATGAGCGAAGTACTACAAAGGACATGTTACTGAATGAATACATGAATGAATGAATCTAACTCGGACCAAAATAGATTCGGACTGTTTCAACCCAGTTATAATCAAATAAAGGTTGAACAACGTTACAAATTTTATGTAACATTAAAATAAGCATTTATCCTGGTCCATCTACGAAATTCATGATCATTATCATCCCACTACATATTAACAAAGCTACATTCAACTCTTCATTGCTACAATTATAGGAATTAACGGGTGGTCGGTTATTCTATCGTTCCCTGGCCTGAGCTCATTATTAAATGCCCCTAAAATCTTACTCATCTCCATATTTAAACCCCTGTCTACCCCCTTCACAACGGACGCTCTTTCTACTGAAACATACCAGGTCCTACATTTCTGTGCGTCCCGTGCGTGACAAGGACAGTCGTTCCACTTAAGCTGCTGGAGCTTTTTAGTTCGGTTCGGGGTTCCTTGCCTGATGAGGATAAGTTGTTGCAACACGCGATCGGGTACAGCCACCCAGACCTGCTCAGTTTCGTACCACGTGACTCGCAGAAACCATCCAGGTTTGAGTAAATAACAATATACCCGTAGGTTATTAATAGGGTATTCTAATAGCCGGCTGTGCGCCCCCTCAATTTTGTGCGAATTTCAGATGGAAAAAAACAACACACCAACAACAACATAATAATGCTTTAAGTAGTTCGCATTTCAACATAGAAGCACAGTCACTGAGTTCAATTGACCCCGTATTTTGTATTTGCAATGGCAGAATCAATTCAACTGGCGAAAATTCTTTCTAAAAACAAAGCGGTATTGCCTAAAGATGGCGTAATTGCCGCCCATATCTTGCCTGCATTTGTAAACTGTAGTTCTGCTCCCAGGTTATTTCTACATCTGTGTGTTAGGAAATAATGTACTTGCCATTGTTCTTCACACTGTTTTTCCCACTGTCTCTTTTTTTCTTATGTTTCTTCTCCTCTTATACATGCTCCTCATCGTCCTCCTACTCCGTGTTCGCCTTCTTCTTGTGCTATTGCGTCCTTCCTTCCTTCCTTCCGTCCTTCATTCCTTCCTTCCTTCATTCCTTCCTTCCTTCCTTCCATCTTTCCTTCCTTCCTTCCTTCCTTCCTTCCGACCGTCCTTCCGTCCCTCTTCTTTTCGACCTTCTTCTCCTCTTCCGCTCTTCCTTCTTCTTCTTATGATCCACCACCACCACAAGCACATCAACTTCCTCCACCATCATTTCCTCCTCCTATCCCCTGCTGCTGATGCTGCTGCTGCTGCTTCTTCTTCTTCTTCTTCTTCTTCTTCTTCTGCTTCTTCTTCTCCACCTCCTTCCTCTTACTCCTCCACTACTTTATCTTCTTCTCCTCTACATCCTTCTCCTCCTCCTCCTTCTTCTTCTACTGCTTCGCGTTCGTTTCTGCAGCTCTTTCTTTTACTTAATTTGCGTCTTCAGATGGGGAAAACATGGCCGATAATTGCCTACAGAATAATTGGCATTCAATCTGCTAGCAAATTAGGGTGTGCAAACAGGGTTCTCTCAGCGATGATACCCGAGACACAAAAGACCCTGAGCTGCCACTGCCACAGACACCAGCACAGAACGTGCTCGCTGTCAAGTTGAATGGGTGCAGATCCAGCCCTTCTTTCCAGTTCAGTCAATCATTTAGGTGCCGTCTCCACAATAATGGTTGGCTGAAATGGATCTTCAGAATTGTCTGTCTCTCGCTTTGATTGTACATTCTGTCAGACAGATGTTAGTTCATTTCTTTTGTTATCTTCCCACTTATATCGTTGTCTACCTCTTACTTGCTTGCCTTCAACTTTACTCTACGGTATTGTGTTTATAAGGTTGTTATGTCTTTTAACCTTGCCGAAATATTTCACCTGCCTCTTTTCTATTTCTGTCATCAACTGTCTTTTCATTCGCAGATTTTCTTGATCCTCTGTAATTGATTGTTATTGTTTCCATGCGATAAAACATATTCTGTTGCCAAATCGCCCGCAGCTGTGTTTCGAACGCGGTATGCGGGATTATGAATTGCGTCCGTAACGCCTTCACAGTAGAACACTTCACAATAGAACACATCACAATAGAACACATCACAATAGAACACATCACAATAGAACACATCACAATAGAACACATCACAATAGAACACATCACAATAGAACACATCACAATAGAACACATCACAATAGAACACATCACAATAGAACACATCACAGCTTGAAAGGTTGGAGCGCATACAGAATGATACCATGCAGTTAATCCTGGGGTGCACAAAGGATACACCAATTATATGCATGAGGCATATCCTGGCGCTACCTACAATGACGGATAGACATAGGGTCCTTCAGGCCAAATGGTACCTAAGAGTTGCCGCAGACAGGGATCACCCGCTGCATGCAGCAATGGATATGGTTAAGGGTCATAGACCAAGACGAGGCAGGTCCTGGATGGTACAAGCAGAACTTTCTATACGTCAGGTGTGTGATCTAGAGACCATCAATCGTGAAAGAGTGGGTTGAAGTTCCGGATGACATGGCGGACTGGCACAATGTAATAATAACACTGGGTCGTGAGTGCAGAGAATTAGCAGCAGGCCGCACTGAGTTTGAAGTGCAACAGCTGATCCAGAGCAACACACATCAAGGTGACATAGTCATCTACACCGATGGGTAAGTGGTGAGAAACAGACATAGTGGCTGGGGCTTTATTGCAAAGGCTAATGGGCGAGTCTTGTAAAATGAGGAGCCTGGCATATGAGACTACGACCTCCAGCATGAAATGGAGGTGGAGGCAGTAACAGCGGCATCCCGGTGGCTAGAAGAGACTACTGCAACACACGTTGTATTCATTACGGATTCAAAGAATATGCTTAGTGTCCTGTTAATTTCCCGAGAGGAGACTGGAATCAACAAGCACATCTTTAAACTTATTATCTGTTGGGATTATTGACTGACTTTGGTCTACACTCCTCTCTTCTGTCTTCCCTTCCATATATCTATTTCTTTCACTCTCTCTATTATTCCCTCAACACATACTCCGACAACAGTTCCTTTCAACGATAAGATAAAAGATTTATTAATAAAAACTATGTCTGGTGTATGTATGGATATTGTCTATGTAGTTGGTATGTTCTTCTAGTGTGGTTGTCAGATATGAACTCTGAATGTCTATCAGCGGTGTTGCTTCTCGCCCTTTCATTCTTCAAGATCACAGGACAGCACATCAAACAGGACAGAGCTCACCCGGATGATCCGTATGCTTGAATCTGATGGTAAATCCGTTATTGAATGAAAAAAACAAAAACTGTTCACCACTGAGTCAAGGTACCGTAATAAAAGTCCCGTAAGTTTATGAATGCACCTGAATCTGTTTCATGACGGTACGTATCCATCATCGAAAAACCACCACATCGCCACAGTTCGTCCTATAGTCTTTTATTACTAGTCCTGTTTTACTTGTCTATTATTTCTTCTTTATGCATCCAATACGTATGTAGTTGTAAGTATCCCTGCTTGCCCCAGGTTAACATCTTTTCCTTTTAAAGGTTTTAGTGGTATATTCGTTTGAGCATACAGTGTTCTGTATTTGATTTAACTTTATTATTTCTTCATCTTGAAACATGTCCATATTCTGTTTGGTTCTAAGTAAGTACTTTATTGGTTCAAGTGTAGTACTCTTCCTCTCTTCTCTGCTTTCACTAGGAGATTTGAACCTTATAATAATCCTAGTCTGAATTGGGAGTACTAATGCACAATAGATACACAAACGTTCATCCGAACGCAGCACAACCCTCTTCATAATCCTTCTCTCCCGAAACCTAAGAAACACACTCTCCCTCACAAAGACGTAGCCACTCTTTTATAGGTCATCTTTGCCGCATAGTCCTTGACATTGCTGGACACCTCACATCCAGACTTCATTATCACAGTTAGTGGAAAATTACAGCTCTGAACCGTTTCACATCCATACCGCAATATGCTGTCCAATAATACTTTCTGCTTTTCGTCGCAAACCAATTTTTCCACTCGACAGTTTACCTGTGCGGTTAGCGGCCCCCTTTCCTGTCTTGACCTATAAACACATGCGCCTGGTCACTCCTTTGTTTGTTACCCTACTGCTTCGTTTGTTAACCCTTCTTCTACCTGGTTAGTCGGTGTATACAGTCGTCTATCTTGGAATCATTAACTCTCAGTATTTCACGACACTTAGCAAGGTCGAGAAAGGAATGTTTCATGTGGAATGACTCTCGTCGCTTCAGAGGTCACAGATTGTGAGAATTGTATGGATATTTTGCCCTGGCCATGAGGGTGTACGGGGGAATGAACAGGCTGATAGGCTAGCAGGGAATACACCTCTTGGTTGTATCTTGCCTATGGACAAGAGGGAGGTGGTCGTGCGCTTGTGGGACCAGGTGGAGAAGGCGGAGGAACAGATTGATAACCCATATGTGGAAAGAATGAGATTGCGGGGGATCGGCAGGGGTTCTGGAAGAATCTAAAAACTGAGAGGGAAGACCAGGAGAACATTTAATCAGATAGCGGTGGGAACGGTTAGTAGTATGACTCTTCACTGGCTCTTGAACGAAGGGACGGAGCACATATGGGAATGTCCTGAGTGTAGTGATGTCGGTTCTTGACTCAACTCAACACTTCACAATAGAACACTTCACTATAGAACACTTCACAATAGAACACTTCACAATAGAACAATATAGTAATGATTATAATCAATATGTGCCCTGACAGCTGGCATAGGCGTTCATGTCTCTCCGGAGATCTCGGTCTTTGGTGTTTTTTACCATCTCTGGCGATAATTGCCTCCGTGCCACTGTTACATGCATCCATCTTTTCTCTCGGCTGTTTATAATTGTCGTGTCAAAATGTAGTTTTAGTTATTAGTTTTATTTAGTTTTATTATTTAGTTTTAGTCTTATTGGAGATCCTGACAAATAAGATATTCTTCTTCTTCTTCTTTCGTTCGCTTGAAATATGTCTATAACTGCAATGTTGTCTCTTGTATGAATCTAACAGTCTTTTTTAGTTCACTCCGTAATAATAAGATATTATTGATTACAACAATACATTCTCCAGGAGTTTATAATGCATATTGTTACTGTTGTTATCTGAGATTAGCTTCATATGTGGTGTATGAATGAAATAATATATGAGAGCAGAGAGAAAAGAAGGAGAGAATGTCACAAGGGCCTGCTTGCTCAATTCTTAACCCTGTGAAAAATAGTTCGTTGGGTTGTTCGGTCTGCCTCATTTCCTGTAAATATGTTCAATCGGTATGATGTATCCCATGTCTCTCTTCTCATCACATGACCAAAGAAAGTTGTTTGTCTTTATCCTATTGTTGTATACAAAGTTTAATTTCATTAGCCTGCTTCAAGCAATCGTTGGCAGTCCAAGGTATTCGCAATATTCGTCTGAGAAACCACATCTCCTTTCTTTCCAAGTTCTTCTTAATTTGTTAATTCAATGTTCATGATTCACTGCCATACAACAAAACATGTTCCCAATAACTTGTCTGTACTGTCTTTCTTACATTCAACGATAGTGATGTATTGTATTAGATACTTTTCATTTTCAAAACAGATCGTGCCACGATACGCGTTAAAAGTACATTTTTCTTTTCTCTACAACCATAGATCATACCAAATTGACTACCGTCTTAAACTCATTGCTTGTATCAACGTATTTACGAAAAGGATTATATGAGAGCAAAAATATATTTTCATAAACAAATTAATCGTATTATTTTCGTCAACGATGCACTTTATTTAAAATGCATTTTATTTAAAAGTTACCGGTAAATAAATTAGACCTTTTCAAAAGTAACAGTTCCCTGATAATGGAAAGTAGATTTCTTCATTTATTATTAAAGATTGCAAATCAAATAAGTTATAAAGCGAAAGAAACTAGTCAACACCGCGGCAGTTGAATAAGCCAGTTTCCTGGCTACTTTGTATTTCGCCGACGAAGTTGAATTCTGGGATCTCTTTTGGTATCCAAGAAACCGTGGTATTTGATGGGCATTCCCCAGACGTAATTTCCGGGATGTGTCAAAAAACGGTGCGCACGTGTGAGCATTACCGCAAACAAAGGAAAGATGGCGAATCACGGAGCAGGAGCTTCAAAGTAAAGATAGTCACGGTTCAGTGAACAGAGAGGGCTTTTAACGTTCTGCTCGACGCATGTCTCGGAAATGGAGGTCTTGACTTGTGTGTGTGTGTGTGTGTGTGTGTGTGTGTGTGTGTGTGTGGGTGTGGGTGTGTTTATATGAAAGAATGCTTTCAAGTGAGGTGTGTGTGTGGGGGGGGGGGGGGTTGTCAGGGTTGTGGTGAAGGTGAGTTGGTGTGGTTGTTTGATGAAGGATTGGAAGAACAGTAATAATTGTGCGCGTGAGTGTGACTATGTGTGTGTGTGTGTGTGTGTGTGTGTGTGTGTGTGTGTGTGTGTGTGTGTGTGTTGGGGATGAGTGTGTGAGGGTCGTGGTGAAGGTACGTTGGTGTGGTCTTTTGATGAAGGATTGCAAGAATAGCAGTGTTCTATGTGGGTGAGTGTGATTGTGTGTTAAAAGGGGAAGGGGCGGTGTGATTGTGTTTGTGTGTGTGTGTTGGGGGGGGGGGGGGTGATTGCGTGTGTGCGCGGTGGGTTAGTGTGATTGTTTCTGTGTGCGTGTGTGTGGGGGGGGGGGGTGAGTTTGAAAGCGTGTGTGTGCGTGGTGAGTGTGATTGCGTGTTTGTGGGGGGGGGAGTGAGTGTGATTGTGTGTGTGTGTTTTGGGGGAAGGGGTGAGCGTGATTGTGTGTGTGTGTGGGTGGGGGGGGGGGTTGAGTATGATTGTGTGTGTGTGTGGGGGGAAGTGAGAGTGTGTGTGTGTGTGTGTGTATGGGGGTGGGGGTGAATTTTATTGTGTGGTGTGTATGAGGGAATGTGTTTGTTTGTGTGTGTAGCGGTGGAGGGAGAGAGTGTATCAGGTGTGGGGATTGTGGTGAAGGTGTGGTTGTTTGATGAGGGATTGCAAGAATGGTAATGCTTGTGTGTGTGCGTGTGTGTGTGTGTGTGTGAGATTGTATATGTGGGTGTGGGGGGGGGGGGTCGGGTGAAAGACAGGGTTTAGGTGAACGAGGGAGAACTCAGATGATTAATAATCTTTCTTTCTTTTTTTATCTTTCTATTTTCTTGAAGAAAAAAAAATACTTAAAGAAGGAAGGAAAGAAAGAAAGAAAGAAAGAAAGAAAGAAAGTACAACAAAAGAAGAAGTAGTAGAAGCACCAGCAGAAGTAGTAGTTGTAATAATAACAGTTGTGGTAGCAGTAGTAGTAGTCGTTGTGGTGTTGGTGGTGGTGGTGGTGGAGGAGGAAATAATTAACAATAGCAGGTGGATCACCAGAAGCCAAGGCTAACGAGAAAGAAATAATTAATTGACCCTTTTCTTTGCCTATAACCTCCAGCAGTATCGATCAGTTTCTCCCCTCTCCCCTCCCCTCCTGTACATGCTTTGCTTATCTAGTACTGCCCCAAAGTTAATGCGACAGTGAGACACCGAATGGCGAACGTCTGACGTCTCAACCCGGCATGTTTGAAAACACGTCCGACATCCCAAACTCACACAAGAAGCTAACGATGTGGTTGGGGAAGAGTGTAATTGTCTACAAAGAACGCGCCAGGGTCAGAAATTTGCAAAAATTGTACACAGATCGGCACGCTACGGTCTAGCCAAAGGAATCTAATTATACTGCAACTAGCTGCAGCTGACTGTTCTGTAATTCTCTTAAAGAGAAAGGGGAATTTCAGGGAAAGTTTAATGATCTTGTTTTTCCTAGGCGGCTCTTGGGAGATTGTTAAGAGGCGGACATATATCCCACAAGTTGTTCTTTTGTAAGATGTAGATTCAGTAAAGTAACCCTTTTTATGCAAAGTTAGCTTCTGGTGAATGGTTTATTGGTTAGTTATCTTGTTATCCGATGGGATATTACCCTTGCACTTCGGACAAGTTCATGGGTGCTCGGTCCTCCCCCAAAATATCCATCAGCGGCGACTTATAGTGCCACTTCTGTGTTGGTTGACGAGGCCCATCATTCTCCCGATGCCCCTCTCGTGTCTGGCCGTACCACTTCTTCTTACTCCCGAGTATCTCATTTTGGATAACGATGTGGATTCTCGGGAGTCTAAGTCCTCCGCCCTCGACATCTCCCTAAGGGCGTTAATAACATCGGCACGATCCATGGCCTGGCCATCTATAAGGGATGCAGACCCAGCAAGTTTATCAGCTCGTTCATTTCCCTCAACTCCCGCGTGTCTCGGAACGAAGATGAATGTGACTCTACAGACAACAGACCTCTGCAGTGATTCAATCCACTGAAAGTACCCGCCTCTACCTTACGGATCATACTCATTAAATCACTTAGTACACACACGTGGCATATCCTTTACAGGACGTAGCAGTCAACCACAGCATTGTTTGGCTGTTCGTTATTCCTGGGCAAGTTTACGTTCAGCAGTTTGCCATTGTTTTCTGTACAACTGGTACCCATACCGTTTCATAGAAAGCCAACGAAACTCGGTCTGCTGGCAAATCTCCCACAGCTGTATTTCGAACTCGGGTATGCGGGATTACGAACTGCGTCCGTAACACATTCCCCAGTGAGCCGGCTAAACCTACTTTTTGTATGGCAATGAATCTGTTAAATGTGATTGTGGCTTGACAAGAACAAAAGCGTGGTTCCTGTACGAAATGCCAGGGGTGAACCAGCACAAAGATGGACACAAGACATTGCAGACTCCTTGAGTATGAGGCGGGAGAAATAGCCAGAGATTGGAATGCCTCTCAGCGCACCTTGGTGAGGGCGACAATCTGCAAAGAGCCAACTACTTGAGATAGCTGTATACTGTAGCATTATTTGACCATCTCCAACTTATCAAGAAACGTGCCCTGTGCTTATTTTTCATGCGTCTGTGAGGACTAACATCCAATGTTCATCCGTAGGTCAGCATGGCCGAATGGATAAGAACGCGTGCTCTTAAACATCCGGTGTGCTGATGTCAAGGTAAAGAGTTCAACCGGTACAGCAGACAGTTGGATTAAAATGTTGACCTCTCGTTCTTGACTTGGGGACGTTAATTACAAGAGCCTCTAGAGTCGGAGTGGGTTCGCCTGATGGCAAGGGACACTGTTAATAGGGAAAGATAATCCACACACAAAATTTAGTCCAGTGCTCAAAGCGAGCGAGCGCAAAACAAATGTTCATCCTTCTTCTTCCTCTCCTTCCGTCTTCTTCTTCTTCTTCTTCTTCATCTCCTTCCGTCTTCTTCTTCTTCTTATTCCTCTCCTTCCGTCTTCTTCTTCTTCTTCTTCTTCTTCTTCTTCTTCTTCTTCTTCTTCTTCTTCTTCTTCTTCTTCTTCTTCTTCTTCTTCTTCTTCTTCTTCTTCTTCTCCTTCTTCTTTTCTTCGTCTTCTTCTTCTTTATTCCTCCTTCTTTCTTCGTCATTATTTCTTCTTCCTTATTTCTGCTCATTATTTCTTCTTCTGCTTCTTCTTTCTCCTTATTTCCTCTTCCTGCACCTCTTCCTCCTGCTTCGCTTTCTATTCCTCCTCTTCTTGATCCTTCTCTTCTCCTCCTCTTACTCCTCCTCTTCCTCCTCCTCTTCTTCCTCCTTGTTTGCTCTCAGAAATGCCCGTATCATCATCATCATCATCATCATCATCATAACCATCGTTATCATCATCACTATCATAATTATCATAACGTTTTTCTGCCCGCGGTAGTGTAATGTCTAGATACTGGCTTGCCGATCTGATGACCATGGGTTCGTTTGACAGCTGGACAAACTCTAAGCTGCAGAAATTAGCTTGGACGACCAGGTCGACCCAGCCTAAAATAGGACCAAGAATGCCACGGGTAGTAAAGGCAGTCGGCGTGACACTGATTACATCACACCCCGGATGCAGATGGGTCTATCTGCCTCTACCAACCAGCCTATCTACCCGTGTATATATATATATATATATATATATATATATATATATATATATATATATTCTCGTTCCTTTGTCGAGAGGAAAACATATCTTCAGTTCGCTTCGATTATAATAACAATGAATGACAGAGATACCCGGACAGCAATAGTACAATAAGCAGCTGTCATACCAGCTGTGTATACCCCTGTCCCTCTATGTCACGAGTGCAATTTCATCGGAGACTCCTGGGGGTCGTCGCTGGAGCTAAGCAGTTCGTGCTTTGTTCCACGCTTTAGGCGGGGCGTCCTGCGGAAAGAGACACGGCCATGAGGGATAAATCCTGGCGCAAAAAAGTCTACCCGCTTGCCTTTTAACCCCCTTTAGGGACGCAGAGGTGTTTCCAGGGCACCATGGGCCGGGTTATATACTGATCAAGACCTATTGACGCGTCCTCGTCGAGCGTTCTGCACAATAGGTCCCTTCGGGGTCCTGACTAAAGTCAGTAGGATCGCCGATTCCTCCGAAGTCGGAGAGTGTCTGCCTGTACGGCGAGGAACCACCAGTCTGCACACCAATAAGCCAGACATGGGACAACGGATACTCACGCAAACCTCAGGTCCTGTATGACATCACACTGATGTTGGACAACAGGATGCCTTCATCCGACATACAGGACTTCGCGTTGGAGCTCAAGCCAACGAACACAAGCAATCAAGCAAGCAAGCAACGCCCTTTAAAGAATAATGATGAGAATATAGTGGACAAAATAATAAACAAAGGCTGAATGATGGCGGCTGGTATTATTTTATAATTAATTACAAACTGAGATAAGAGACAAACGACATAAATGGGGAATGTCAAAAGAAGTTGTGGCGTAGAGAAATTAGCCTCATGTGGGATGTTACAAGTCATGGTAAGGTAAGTTAGTTCATAAATCAACACATATCTATTGTTTGACGCTTGTAGAAGAAAGAAGTAGAGATTAGAGGACGCACCAGACAACATACCATTTGACAGCTATTGTTACCTACCGGAATTCACACCTATCACTTCGAAATGACGACAGGGCCTCGCTGCAGGAACAAGTGTACTTCCACGCATGACGTACTAGACACCCTTAAACAAGGTGTTTCATTAGTCAGGTCTATCATTCACATGATCCCACAACTATGGAATATGGACATAATTCGTCTATAACCGTTGAAATAGCACCATATGTCCCAGAATTGTATATTATTATCGTTACATTATTATATTAAACCAGCATGAGTCAAACAACAAATACATCGACCCGTAATATTGTGTCCAGTACATTAACGAACATTTACAGAAATGACCATTTAAGAAAAATGATTGATCGGTTCCTTTGTTGTACACATATTACACATGAATATACATTGCAGAACAAATCGATACTTAAATTAAGTTTGTTGCAAAGACTGTAAAGGACGTCGCAGTCAAACCCTATCATGTTTTGCTGTTTGTGATGTACTTGGTAAGTTTACGTTTAGTAGTTTGGTATTGCTTTCTGAACTACCGACGCTCGTACGATTGTAATAAAACCAACGCAATACAGTTAGCTTCCAAATCGCCTGCATCTGTGTTAGGAACAGAGTATGCGGGATTGCGAATCGCGTTTGTAATAACACTCTTGCCACACCAATGACTAAGTCACGATAGGAAGAGAAAATGGCGGGAACCGGCTGTCTGTCAAATGAAAATTTTTAGAAAAATATCAAAGAACACAGAATACTTCATTAAGTAATGAACACACAGATTAGCACGGATTGATCGCATATAAAGACGAAAAGAAAGGTCAAAGATAGTACTAGAGGGAGAAATACAAGATTGAGCAGACATACACATACGTACTCTCTCTCTCTCTCTCTCTCTCTCTCTCTCTCTCACACACACACACACATACACACACACACTCACTCACACACACACACACACACACACACACACACACATAAAATAGCCATTTATAAAACGCATGCAAATATCTATCAAATCAAACATACATGGAATTATGTGGGACAAGTGGTGACACGTGTCAAGGTCTTGAAATAGGGTACGAACGTACAGCAGGAGAAAGACACCCGGAGTCATGATCCGGGCGGACCCGCCTCAGGGAATGTCAGGAAATTAAAGAGCCAAACCATACCGCGAAGGGGGATCATCTGACTATCAGAAGCCTCCCGTAGTGTTTGCTCCGCGACAGAGCTGTTATCACATCACTGGTGATCACATCTTTCCACAGAAATGTGTCTTGTGTGCTGCCAGACATCTCTGATACAGATTTTTCCCCATGCCATGATGTCAGACTGTCCATCTTCTTTCTTGACACCAACCCCTACCTCCCCTCCCATCTAGCTTTCCTGTGGTGACGACATACTACAGCTTTCCTCTTCTCATGGCATGCCCAAAGATTGAGGACTGTTAAGACAACAGTGACAGCAAAAATGGTCTGTTCTGATTTGCACACAAGAATTCATCACACAAGTTGGGAAACAAGAATCATCAACACAAACTTAACGAAAAGTCCTGAGGCATGCGGGATATGGATCTTCGGTGGAGTGAAAAGAATAAGCTTGCAAAAAAGGCAAATAGATGCAATCTTGGAAGAAAAAATAGAACAAAGAACATAGCACAGATCAATCAATACAGAAGGGAGGGTTTTTTTGGGCTATGACTAAAGTGAGAGCAGTGAAGTCCATTGCAGCAACTATTGTGCATGCTTCCCTTTTACAAGTTTTTTTTTTTTTTTTTTTTAATGTGAGTTGATTTCGGTTCGCCATTGGTAATATTTATTTGAGACAGAGTCCAGAACATGTCCTACAAGGCTACCCTGACTTGACCAAACAGAGAGAGGAAGTCAGGCTCTCTACGGCCGCACTTCGAGACCATCTCTGGGGGAGTGGTGAAAATTTGAAGCGAACATTTCTCTTAGTGATCCACGGCGGAATAGATGTGTAGCAAATGTTGATCGTTGAAAAACCTAGAAGAAGAGAGGGAGGGAGAGCGGGAAGACGAAAATAATAAAGGAAGGCAGACAGGCAGGCAGGAGTGGCAGAAGTGGAAAATGAGGCAGAAGAAAGGAAAATATGAGACGGGGGAGGAGGAGGAGACGGTGAAGGATGAGGATTCGGAGGACGAGAAGGAGAAGGCGAAGGAGGTGGAGATGGAGATGGAGGAGGAGAAGAAGGAGAATCAGAGAGAGAAGGGGATGAAAAAGCAGCAGCAACTATAGGGGCCGTGGAAAACGAAAAAGAAGGAAACGTGGAAGAGTAATCTAAAGATGAAAGACAATCATTGCTAGAGATCGACGTATAACTGAACACTTCCCCCACATGTTAGCTTACAGATAACCAGAAGCTACGTGTAGAAACACTCGCATGAAATGTAAAGACATAAAACATCGCAAAAACCGAATTCATCATTGGTAACACTTGATTAAGAAGTCACAAAACATCGCTAACACATAATTCATCAATGGTAACACTTGATTAAGAAGACACAAAAGGATTGATTGTAAAGAAAATACAATTTACATATATTTTTAAAATGTTTGTTGCATATCCATTATGTGGATCATTATATCCATTATATCCATCATCATTTTTTGGCTGTTTTTGATTCCTGGGCAAGTTTTTTGGGAGTCTCTGTGGCGAAGTGGTCAAGCCGTTTGACTCGTGCTCCGAAGGTTGTGGGTTCGATTCCGGGCCGCGTCCTTCGGTTTACGAGTTAAATGTTTCGGAGACTCCTGTGGGTCGTCGCTAAAAGCTACGGAGTTCGTGCTTTGTGCGACGCTTTCCGCGCTGCGGAAAGAGACCGAGCCATATGGGATAAAACCCGGTGCAATGAAGTCGACCCTGTCGACTTTTAAGCGACTTTAAGCCATTGCTTTATGAGCGACCAGCCCAGCACTCATACCATTGTACGGAAATACCAACGCAAGGCGATCTGCTTCCAAATCGCCCGCAGCTGTGTTTCGAACGCATAAGTGGGATTACGAATTGCATTTGTAATCCCATCGTCACACACACACACGCGCTCACACTCACGCACACACGCGCACACGCACACACACACGCACACACATGCATACAGCCAAATATCATTCACTATGTCATATAACTTGATATGTTGATATATTTTATTCATGGCTTCTTTGTAACATGACACACCAAACCAGAATGCACTTTACACAAATAAGCAAACGTTTCAGACAGGGGACTCAAAGAAATCGAGATAAAGAAGGCAAAGAAATATGGTGACAAGGAAGATAGCGTGCAAAAGAACATTTAAAACTAAATAAACATGAAAAAAAAACCAAACAAACAAACAAAAAACAACCTTATATAATTTAAAGCAGTTTCAGAAAGGTGAAAGGGGAATAATGCAACACGAAAGACAGATAACCCGCAAGTAAACAGGGAAATATCAACTGAACAAGAACAGTACATAAAAAGGACAACTTCAGCGAAATCGAAATAATACAATTTCAACATAGAACAAGGACTGGTGACACGGATTTCGTAAAAGAAGATTAGAAGTGAACAAAAGAGGGGAAAGCGAACAGACTCAACTGGGATTGCCACAGTTAAAAGATTAACCACGAGTGATTAATGCCAGGAGCAATAAAAGCTAAAGTAAATGATAAGCCTTTGACATCATCATCATCTTCTGCCATGCTGATATGCGTAATGAAAATGTGAGAGAGAATCAGAGAGCTAATGCGATAAAAGTGAGAGATAATTATAGAGAGATAATGAGAGAGAATGCTAAAGAGAGAGAGAGAGAGAGAGAGAGAGAGAGAGAGAGAGAGAGAGATAGAGAGAGAGAGAGATAATGAGAGCGAGAATAATGAGAGCGAGATAGTAGTAGTAGTGATATATTAGTAGTGTTAGTTAGTTAGTTAGTTAGTTAGTTAGTTAGTTAGTTAGTTAGTTAGTTAGTTAGTTAGTAGCTAGTTAGTTAGTTAGTTAGTCGACAGATCATCCTCATTGCACATCGAAACCATTCAGTCCATAAGTGCTCGGATCCCCTCCTCAGCAAATCCTGCAACGTGTAGCGGCTAACGACGCCAGTTCTGTGTTGGTTTATCAATCTTCTTTGGCTTCCTGCGTAGTGTAATTGTTTGGCCACACCTCTTTTAATTTGCTGTTCTCGCAGTCTGGCCATTGTTGTAGATTCACAGTCATCAATGGTTCTCGCAAAAGTCTCACTTCTCGTAGAGCAGTGGTTCTCAACCTTTTTTGGCCCATGCCCTTTACCATATGTTCAGAACGTCTTTCCCCCTTTTCGAATTTCCTCCCTATAAATCCCCCCTCCTCCACCCTTACACAGTATACATAAAAATGGAAGCTAAATTTAAAAACACATACTAGAACAAGTCTAGACATCTACATGTAAAACGTGATTTGTGGTTCTACGTACGTTATAAAACGAATTTCATTAGGGTGAGAAGTACAGAACCGTAAAATTTAGATGAAAAAACAATATCAAGTAACTGGTTCTTGTATTAATGCGATCTTTAAATAATTTTAATTCTCCTCCCCCTTGGAAACCCTCAAATTCTCCCCTAGAGCATTCAGAATGTCAGCCTGGTCCATGGCGCGTCCGTCCTCCACAGCAGCCTTACCTTGTCAGCCCGCTCGTTTCCCTGTACTCCTGCATGCCCTGGCACGAAGATGAAACTAATCTTTGCCAGCCGAGACCGCTCCAGAGACAGCAACCACTCTCTTCTGATCGACCCCATCTCTATCCTTTGAGCATGTTCATTGAGCCGCTAAGGAAACATGCCCTAGTGAATGTCTGTGTCTTGAGCGATGTTATTGCTTTACTTACTGCCATGACTTCCATAGTCAGGCTACTTGTGGTCTCAGCAAAAGCACCAGAGTCCTCCTTTACATACATATAGAGATTAAGAGAGCGAACCCGAGAGAGAGAGAGACAGAGACAGAGACAGAGACAGAGACAGACAGACAGAGAGAGAGAGAGAGAGAGAGAGAGACAGAGACAGACGAGAGAGAGAGAGAGAGAGAGAGAGAGAGAGAGAGAGAGAGAGAGAGAGAGAGATCTGATAATAAATGACATGAGCCCCAGCAAGTCATATGTGTAATGTAAGTAAAACAAATTATACAATGAAGGAATAAACGACGAAGACCAAGATGGATTAAACGAGCATTTTATAGTGAAATACATGCGTAATGATATCTGACAGCAAAACAAACTATAATTAATAGATTCATTGACGAAGGATAAAATATCGCCACATGCGACATTACATTTCAACAGTAGGATTAAATATAATCATGCCAGGGTTATCATAATCGTCATCATCAAGTGAAATGCCAGCTGGCGTAGGCGTTCAGGACTCTCCACAGATCTCGGTCTTTGGTTTTCTGGATCAACTCTGCTGATGATATTCCTCCATGCCACTGTCTCAATCCATCCAGCATCATTTCTCTTGGTCTGCCTCTGCCTCTCTTCCCCTCGATCTTTCCAGTTGCTACGATGTTCTCCAATGCCTCTCTTCTCATCACATGACCGAAGATAGCAGTTTGTCTCTTTCTTATTGTTGTATATAAATTAGTTGTATAATAATATATTTAAAATTATCCACTTGGATAAGCATTTTCCCTTCTATTTCTATGTCACATTTTGATGTCACCATTTTCATTGATATTACCATTGTTACTGTTTTCTTGATATTCAAGGAGAGTCCATTCTTTGCACACTCTCTTACTACAATGTTCAACAATTTTTGTAGGTCTGTTGCATTATCAGCCTCCAATACTGTGTCATCTGCCTAGCGTATATTGTTTATATTATAACCTCCAACTAGTATTCCTGGCATCTCTTTGATCTCTCTTATTATTACTTCGCTATATACGGAGAAGAGATCTGGTGACAAGACACATCAATGTCGTATTCCTAGCTTTATCTGTTCGTAACTACCCTCTTTATTTCCCATTTTAATTGCTGCTACTTGGTTCCAGTAAATATTCTTTATTATTCTTAAATCTTTCCCATTAATGTTGATATCTTCCAACATTTTAATCAGTTCATCATGTTTTACTTTACCAGGGTCATCCTGCTATTTGTTTTGTTTCGCGGTTTCTTCCGCAATTTATTGCTCAGTGAATAGACATATACATTATAATACTTGTAATATAGGAACGGAGCATAATGGGGACGACCCGTTGCTGTGAAGTTGGAACTGTGATTAACTAACTAACTAACTAACTAACTTGTTTGACTGTGTACCATGCTTGGTCCAAACTGAATTTTTGTTTGGCACTAGAAAAATATGACACCAAAATGTGAAATGGAAAATTCTTAAGCAAATGGATAATGTTAAATACCTATATGCATTTATAACGTCAGACTGGAAGGTGCACAACAGAGATTAAGAGCAGAATAGGGCCAGCAAAACCTGCATTTCAGAAAATGAAATGTATCTTAAGCAATAAGTCACTATCATTCAATGTACGAAAGAGAGTGTTGAAATGCTATATAGAAACTGTTTTTTTTTTTTTTTTTTTTTTGTATGGCAGTGAATCTTGAAATGTAAATGAACAAATTAGGAAGAACTTGGAAGCAACAGAGATGTGGTTCCTGAGACAAATGTTGCGAATTCCTTGGACTGCCAGAGTAACCAACAACGACTGCCTGAAACAGGCTAATGAAACTAGAACATTATATACAACAATAAGAAAGAGACAAACAGCTTTCTTCGGTCATGTGATGATAAGAGAGGCATTGGACAATATCGTGACTAATGGAAAGATGGAGGCGAAGAGAGACAGAGGCCGACCAAGAGAAATCATGCTGGATAGATTGCTACCGTGGCATGGGGGAAAATCATCAGCAGAGTTGATCCAGAACAGCAAAGACCGAGATCTGTAGAGAGACATAAGCGCCTACGCCAGCTGGCATGGCACTTGATGATGATGATGTTGATGATGATGACTGAGTCAGTGAATAAAGGGGTTACATGCAAAAGAATCGACTTGCTTGCATCGAGTTCTAACCCGTGTGGCTCGGTCTTCTCTCCGAAGGGCGGTCTACAGAAAGCGTACTACTCAGTAGCTCCATCGA
>JACEFZ010027738.1:692500-770111 GCA_014155875.1 Cepaea nemoralis
CAAGATTAATCTATGTATCTTTATTTCTTAGTGGAGGCTGTCCGTAAAAGTAAGAAAAGGGTAGGAGTGGGGGATGGTCACAACTTTCTTAAGGTAGTCTAGACTGCGGATGGAAGCTTCTCTGGGTTGTGTGCTGGAATCTTTTATTTGGTTTATTAGTAGAGCTGTGGTAGCGTGGTTTGTGTGGTGTTGTTGTATGTTTGATTTGGTTTAGTAGTGGAGATGTGGTAATGTGGATTGAGTGGTGTTGTATGTTTGATTTGGTTTAGTAGTGGAGCTGAGGTAACGTGGATTGGGTGGTGTTGTATGTTTGATTTGGTTTGTTATTTGAGCTGTGGTAACGTGGATTGAGTGGTGTTGTATGTTTGATTTGGTTTAGTAGTGGAGCTGTCGGTAACGTGGATTTGGTGGTGTTGTATGTTTGATTTGGTTTGTTATTGGAGCTGTGGTAACGTGGATTGAGTGGTGTTGTATGTTTGATTTGGTTTGTTATTGGAGCTGTGGTAACGTGGATTGAGTGGTGTTGTATGTTTGATTTGGTTTAGTAGTGGAGCTGTCGTAACGTGGTTTGGGTCGGTGTTGTATGTTTGATTTGGTTTGTTATTGGAGCTGTGGTAACGTGGATTGAGTGGTGTTGTATGTTTGATTTGGTTTAGTAGTGGAGCTGTGGTAACGTGGTTTTGGTGGTGTTGTATGTTTGATTTGGTTTAGTAGTGGAGCTGTCGTAACGTGGTTTGGGTGGTGTTGTATGTTTGATTTGGTTTGTTATTGGAGCTGTCACAACGTGGTTTGGGTGGTGATGTATGTTTGATTTGATTTGTTATTGGAGCTGTCATAACGTGGTTTGGGTGGTGTTGTATGTTTGATTTGGTTTAGTAGTGGAGCTGTCGTAACGTGGATTTGGGTGGTGTTGTATGTTTGATTTGGTTTAGTAGTGGAGCTGTCGTAACGTGGTTTGGGTGGTGTTGTATGTTTGATTTGGTTTAGTAGTGGAGATGTGGTAATGTGGTTTGGGTGATGTTGTGGTAGATTTGATTTGGTTTAGTAGTGGAGATGTGGTAGCGTGGTTTGGGTGGTGTTGTGGTAGATTTGATTTGGTTTAGTAGTGTAGCTGTGAAAGCGTGGTTTGGGTGATGTGGTATATTTGATTTGGTTTAGTCGTGGAGCCGTGGTAGCATGGTTTAGGTGGCGTTGAATTATGCTCGACTAACTAACTATCTGTATTATGTTTGATTTGGTTGAGGGCAATTCGTCAGCAGAACGCTTTGCCTTGATTTCCATACAATGGTATGAGTTTCGGTAATTCAGAAAGCAAAGGCAAACTACAGAACCAAAACTGCCCAGGAAATCACAAACAGCGAAAAAAATTTTGTGGTAGACTGCGACGTCCTGTAAAAAAATGTATACCACTAACCCAGGCCTACAAAATGTGATGTTGAGATCGTATGACAGGCTCATACCAGGCAACTGCATAATTTCTAATCACTGAGAAATAGAACTGTTGACCTCATGACGTTACGTCACTACCTTGTACGAGGGCGAGTCAATAAGTAAGTTACCCAGTTCTGTGGGATGGCAGATAAATGTAGCTGGTGTTTTTTACCCGTGTCATTAGGTGACAGCAACATTGAACTTTATATTTCCGGTCATCAGGTGGCGCTAGGTGTCTCATGCGCATGTGCAGCGTATAAACAAAATGGCGACTGTACTTACGGAGTGTACAACCAAATAGCAACGTGCTGTTGTGCGTTTTTTGTGGGCAAAAGGACTGTCTGCAAAGGACATTCATAAGGAAATGCTTGCTGTTTATGCTGACAAATTTTTGTCCCCTAAAGCGATGCATAGTTAGGTAGAAAAATGTTCTCAAAGCCGCTATAAAATTGTTGATGAAATCTGATCTGCTCGTCCTGTTGAGCTTGCAACAGAAGCAACCGTGCAGAAAGTGGAGGAGATGATTAGAGGTGACAGGCGAGTATCGATAGACTCTGTAGTATCTGCAATAGGGTGCTAACATGGTTCAGCATACAGCATAATGCATGATCGATTGAAATTTCCAGGACTGCTGACTAGAGGAGTGTTGCTTCTTCATGACAACGCCAGACCACATACGGCTCGATTAACTCAGGAGAAGATTAACCAACTAAGGTGGGAAGTTCTACTACACCCACCTTACAGCCCCAACTTAGTCCCAAGAGATTTCCACCTTTTTTGGTCCACTGAAAACCCACCTTGGTGGGAGACATTTCACGAATGACGCCGAAGTTGAATGTGACGTGAAAACGTGGTTTAGACAACAGAGCACGCAGTTCTATGCAGCCGGTTTGGGAGGACTGATAAAACGATGGGATAAGTTCATCAATGTAGGTGGAAATTATGTTGAGAAATAGAGGAACAACGTACGTATAAAAATAAACTCGTTTCAAGTTGTTATCATTTTAGTTATTTTTCTACAGCCATTTGTGCCTTATTTATTGACTTCCCCTCGTATATGAAGGTCCCACACATAATTCTCAATAGTAATAATACGTGCATTTTTGGTAATAGATCATCCTGTGTCATATTTTTAACAAAGATAGCATTTTGTTCAAAACAAACGCAAAACAAATTATTCCGAATCAGTAGTTTGCTAGGCTCTGTAATGTGACCTGTCGATCACATATCGTAGGTTTGAATGCACGAATACTTGCCTATTTTTTATTATCTTTAAAAAAGCGTGTCCATTTTATACGTTTTCTGTCCAGAATAAATCACAGGAAATCATGAAACAAGTAACAAGGAATTCAAAGATTCTAAACACGGTGCTGGTTTACATATACGGAGAAAGGAAGCTGTGAAATGAAGCAAAGTACCGAGAGATGACGGTGAGTGATATTGTTTATAATTTGTTGATTTTGTCGGCAACAACTGGAATTTTGTTTTCTGTATGTTGTCTGCTCGAGTTGTTTATTTGTTCTTGTGTGGCCGTTTGTTGTTGTTGTTGTTGTTGTTGTTGTTGTTGTTGTTGTGTGGTTGTGTTGTGTATTTGTTGTTGTGTGGTTCTGTTGTTTATTTGTGGTTGTGATGTGTATTTGTTGTGTGTTAGTGTTCTCTATTTGTTATTGTGTTGTCGTGTTGTTCATTTGTTGCTGTGTGGTAATGGTGTTCATTGAATGTTGTATGGTAATGGTGTTCATTGAATGTTGTGTGGTAGTGATGTTCATGGAGTGTTGTATGGTCGTTTTGTTGATTCAATATTATGTCTGATCTCTAGCCTCGGAAAACATGTAGCAGACATTTCTGGGAAGGAAAAGCAGCAAGTAATGGCACAATGCCATCCACATCATAATGCTTGATCTACAGTGCATGCATTCATCTTATCGCTCTAACAGTGCCTGCTAGAGAAAGCCTAGAACATGCAAATATTGCCACGAATGGAATAGAACATAGCTGGATAGAGGAGGGGGGAGGGAGGGTTCTCAATCAGTATTTGCGTAATGTAACTACAACTTGTATTGTCCAGTAATCATATCATGAACGTGCAATCAAGGCGTTATTTACAAACCACTCCCCGCAGCACCATTCTCTCCAGGCTACGATGATCTATTAGAAATTGTTGGTACTCAATTTAGTGAGGCTGGGACGAGCACACATCCTCTCTGGTCAGTAAAACTATCCATTCTCTGCTGGGAATTTAAACCCCAGATCCAGAAGCAGATCGCCTTGCGATAGTTTTTATAAAATCGTATGAGCGTCCGTCTTCATAAAATTGTATAAGGATTGGTCTTCAGAAAGCAAACGCAGACTACAACTTGGTGGTGGTGGTGGTGGTGGTGGCGGCGGTGGCGTTGGCGGCGGCGGCGATGTCGGCGGCGGTGGTGGTGGTGGTAATAACTGTAGTAATAGTAGGGACAGTAGCAGCAGTTGTAAGAGTAGTAGCAGTTGTAATATTAGCAGTAGTAGTAGTAGTAGTGGTGGCAATATTTGTGGTAGTAGTAGTAGTAGCAGTAGCAGTAGCAGTAGTCGTAGTAGTCGTAGTAGTAGTAGTAGTAGTAGTAGTAGTAGTAGTAGTAGTAGTAGTAGTAGTAGTAGAAGTAGTAGTAGTAGTAGTAGTAGTAGTAGTAGTAGTAGTAGTAGGAGCAGCAGCAGCAGCAGCAGTAGTAGTAGTAGTAGTAGTAGCAGTAGTAGTAGTAGTAGTAGTAGTAGTAGTAGTAGTAGTAGCAGCAGTAGTAGTAGTAGTAGTAGTAGTAGTAGTAGTAGTAGTAGTAGTAGTAGTAGTAGTAGTAGTAGTAGTAGTAGTAACAGTAGTATCGTAGTAGTGGAATCAATATTAGCAGTATTAGTGGTAGTAATAGTATTGAAGTGTAAAATTAATGTATTTTAACAATTGTCTGACCTAAACTGAACTGATACAATCGGGGACGCCATGGCGGAATGTTAGTACTCATGGATGTATGTATGTGGCCATGTGTTCAAATCCTTTTCGAAACGGATTCTCTACATTTATTGTTAAAAAAATATAAATTAAAAGGCAAAATAATCTACTTCATTGCACCGGAAGTTATCCCATATAGCTCGGCTTCTTTACCTCATAACGCCTACAAAAAGTTTAGCATGAAGCACAAACTCCGTAGCTCCATCGACAAACCCCAGGCGCCTCCGAGAAAATGACACCCGTGAATAGAACGGCGGAGCCCGGAATCGAACCCACGAAATTCGGACCGTTAGACAGACTTAACCACTTCAACACATAGACTCGCCTTCGTTATAATTGTCCTGGATTGTCTCAGCCTAAAATAGGTACCTGGGGCTGTTCTAGGAAGTAAAGTCGGTCTGTTTTTGTATTCAGAAATATCTATTCACAAGCCCTTGAGATGTTCATCGTCACTGACGGTGTTTGATTGTGGAGTAGAAGTCAAGATTTAGCAGGAAGCCCTTCTGGTGTCATTGTGTAAATGTTAACTTAATTGACTCAATGCCAAACTAGCAATTAAGTGTGGACCAAACATCGTACACAGTCAACTGAACAAGTATTATATCGGTTAGGACCAAACATCGTACACAATCAACTGGACAAGTATTATATCGGTCTGGACCAAACATCGTACACAATCAACTGAACAAGTATTATATCGGTTTGGACCAAACATCGTACACAATCAACTGAACAAGTACTATATCGGTTTGGACCAAACATCGTACACAATCAACTGAACAAGTATTATATCGGTTTGGACCAAACATCGTACACAATCAACCGAACAAGTATTATATCGGTTTGGACCAAACATCGTACACAATCAACTGGACAAGTATTATATCGGTTTGGACCAAACATCGTACACAATCAACTGGACAAGTATTATATCAGTTTAGACCAAACATCGCCCACAGTCAACTGAACAAGTATTATAATGGCAAATTTCGTTCACTGAGTTTTACAATTGAGGTAGATACGGGGAAACGAAACAAATAACTCGAAAACTTTAGTACGGCCAAATACATTTGGCGATATATTATCCATTGACACTGAATCATTCAAACAACATCCCCATCCTTTTTTTATTCCAAAAGAAAAAAAAACGCATCGATAAACTCATAATACAGAAACGATATTCCAACAAATCAATCCAAATTCCGGTTCTGATAATATCGATTTTTAAACAAATAAAGCGTGGAAAAATACTATAATATAACTTCTCATTCTGGATACATGCATTCCGTCGTTAGAGAAAATGTCAATTTGCCGTCATGGTAAATTTAAATAGGATTTATATCGGGTAAATCCTTTGTTGCAGCCACCAATATTCAGGCAATTACCGGAAAAAGTAGGTTTGGTCTCCAGTTGATGGCAATAACTTAATGCCTTAACCAGACAGGAAGGTCTGTTACAGAGTAGACCAGGCTAACGAGGCAATGAATTTAATTGCATATTTCAGAGGCATTTCGGTTATAGCTCAGGTTTTAGAAATTATAATACAGGATTTATTAGAATTATTAGGTTACAATTTTTGGGGAAATGACAATTCAGGGTAGGTTCTGAATTGTTAGCTCGGATTTGATTGGTGGTTTGGTTGATGCATGCTCTGAATTTGTGTGGATGAAGCCTAGATGGCCGAGTGACTAGACAGCCGGACTCTCCTTGGGAAGGCCTGGGTTAGAATCCTCGGTATGGTGTGGATTTTTGTTTCTATCAGGGGGAAAATCAAAACCCTAACCTGTACAGATCGCTGCGACTGCACAAGCCTCAGGCAGCCTTTATTTCTCAGGCTCAAGTACACCCCTCCCCCTTTCCTACACCGCAAGGTACTACGGGCTGTAGATAAGAGTATTGACAGATGAGAATGTCATTTAGGGATAGAAAGAGCAATGGAGATAACTTGAAAGAAATTAACTCCCAAAGAGTACTGGTTACCAGTATCAGACAAAGACAGTCCTCATTCTATGGGCATGTCATGAGGAATTGAAAGCTGAAGTCACAACGGGACAGTTGGAGAGGTGGAAAAACTGTGGGATCTGGAAATGAGATGTTGGACAGTTTGACATCAGTGCATGGAGGAAAACTGGTATTAGAAAAGACTGGCAGAACATGAGACAGAAGGCTGTGGACAGACATGATCACCAACACCACATGGCATGGACTATAAGAAGATTGACAGTACATGAGACAGAAGGCTGTGGACAGACTGGCAGTACATGAGACAGAAGGCTGTGGACAGACATGATCACCAACACCACATGACAGGACTATAAGAAGATTGGCAGTACATGAGACAGAAGGCTGTGGACAGACATGATCACCAACGCCACACTGCATGGACTATAAGGAGATTGGCAGTACATGAGACAGAAGGCTGTGGACAGACATGATCACCAACACCACATGACATGGACTATAAGAAGATTGGCAGTACATGAGACAGAAGGCTGTGGACAGACATGATCACCAACGCCACACTGCATGGACTATAAGGAGATTGGCAGTACATGAGACAGAAGGCTATGGACAGACATGATCACCAACACCACATGACATGGACTATAAGAAGATTGGCAGTACATGAGACAGAAGGCTGTGGACAGACATGATCACCAACGCCACACTGCATGGACTATAAGAAGATTGGCAGTACATGAGACAGAAGGCTGTGGACAGACATGATCACCAACACCACATGACATGGACTATAAGAAGATTGGCAGTACATGAGACAGAAGGCTGTGGACAGACATGATCACCAACGCCACACTGCATGGACTATAAGGAGATTGGCAGTACATGAGACAGAAGGCTGTGGACAGACATGATCACCAACGCCACACTGCATGGACTATAAGAAGATTGGCAGTACATGAGACAGAAGGCTGTGGACAGACATGATCACCAACACCACACGGCATGGACTATAAGAAGATTGGCAGTACATGAGACAGAAGGCTGTGGACAGACATGATCACCAACGCCACACTGCATGGACTATAAGAAGATTGGCAGTACATGAGACAGAAGGCTGTGGACAGACATGATCACCAACGCCACACTGCATGGACTATAAGGAGATTGGCAGTACATGAGACAGAAGGCTGTGGACAGACATGATCACCAACGCCACACTGCATGGACTATAAGAAGATTGGCAGTACAAAGGACAGAGGGATGTAGACAGACATGATCACCAACTCCTCACGGCATGGTCTATAGATCTACTTAAAAAAAATTATTTGCATATCCTTTACATGACATGGCAGTCAACCGCAGCGTTTTTGTTGTTGTTGTTGTTTTGTTTTGTTGTTTTATTGTGTGTGTGTATGTGTGTGTTTGCGTGTGTGTGTGTTTGTGTGTGTGTTTTTATTTTTTACTAGCTGACCCGGCCCGGCTTCGCCCAGGCCCTGGAGGGGATCTATCTATCTATCAGTCTGTCTGTCTGCTTGTTTGTCTGTCTGTCTGTCTGTCTGGCTGACCCGGCCCGGCTTCACCCAGTCCCTGGTGGGGAGCATCTCATTTAATTAATATAAGTAGTCATATAAGCTCTCCCGTTCCCGACTATCTGTCTGTCTGTCTGTCTGACCCGGCTTCACCCAGTCCCTGGTGGGGAGCATCTCATTTTATTCATATACGTAGTCATATAAGCTCTCCCGTTCCCGACTATCTGTTTGTCTGTCTATCTGTCTGTCCCGGCCCGGCTTCACCCAGTCCCTGGTGGGGAGCATCTCATTTAATTCATATACGTAGTCAAATAAGCTTCCGTTCCCTACTATCTGTCTGTCTGTCTGACCCGGCGTGGTTTCGCCCAGCTCCTGGCGCACAGTAACTTAAAAGAATGTCCTTCCACACACCATTCATTATTTTTAATGAAAACTGTTTTTAATCACCGACATGACAGTTGATAAGTTTTGTAAGCAGAAAAAGATGGGTTAAAATGTTATGCATAATGCATTATTTTTATGCAAACTTTAAAAATACCTTAAAGATTATATCATTATTTAATATAACTCATATGCCTAAAAATAACTATAGACAAAGAGTTTAACAATAGTGCAGGTAAGTCCAACAATATGACTATAAAGTATATAGAAATGTTATTACAAGTTATGCCCCTTGAAATAACTTTTCTAGAGTGAAGTCCCCCTGCTATATAGACATTATATAATGAAAATGGAAAAGTAAATGTTATTAAATAAGTAGAAGATTTTACATTAAGAAATTATTATAGTCGGTTGCACAGGAATGAAAGGAAGACGTGTAGAAAATTTCATCTCAATCGGATGTACCGTTATCGAACGCATCCAAGACCCACAAACCCACAAACATACACTCTGTTTTATAGATATAGATTTGTTGCCGTTTGTGATTTCTTGGCAAATTTACGTTCAGTAGTGTACCATTTCCTTCTGAAATACCGGCACTGATATCATTGGTGATGCGTCGATGTACACTTATTCCTATAGCGAGGCGGTCTCGTCAATTAGGTGACAGGTTCGAATCCACGGCATGGTAACTGAAGCTTTCAGGCTTTATGTTGTCTAGTGTGTCCTCTAATCTATGCTTTTTTTCGTCTACTTCTATAAGTCACAATCAGTACTTATGAATTAGTCTATGATTCTTCTATAGAGTGGCACCTCTGCAGGTTAGAAATGTATGGTGCTTGTCCAAGATTCTTGTCCACTATTAATGGCCACGTTTCATGTCCACTATTTGTCTCCACTATTCATGACCACGTTTCATGTCCACTATTTATGTCCACTATTTATGTCCACTTTTCATGACCACTTTTCATGTCCACTATTTATGTCCACTATTTATGTCCACTATTTATGTCCACTTTTCATGTCCACTTTTCAAGTCCACTATTTATGTCCACTATTTATGTCCACTATTTATGTCCACTTTTCATGACCACTTTTCATGTCCACTATTTATGTCCACTATTTATGTCCACTTTTCATGACCACTTTTCATGTCCCCTATTTATGTCCACTATTTATGTCCACTATTTATGTCCACGATTCGTGTTCACGATACACGTTCACCATTCACGTCCACGATTAATGTCCACCAAACGCGCCACAACTGCAAGTGTCCGAGGGCAAGAGACTTTATCCGCTCGTTGACATTCAGGTGTCCGAATTATTAAACCGATCAGTCAAACAACGCTCCTTGAGGAAACATACGGCACGTGACTCAAATTGTAACTCCATTTCAAATAGCCATCTCACGTGAGTGAGTGAGAGAGAGAGAGAGAGAGAGAGAGAGAGAGAGAGAGAGAGAGAGAGAGAGAGAGAGAGAGAGTATGAATGGGTGAATGGGAGTGTTTATGAGTGTATGTAAGGAAGTGTGTGTTGGTGTGTGTGGATGTACAATAGTGTGAGTATTTGTGTATATGAGTGAAGGTGTGTATGTGAATATTATGTATGTGTGTTGGGTGGAGTATATGAGTGTGTTTTGCTTTATGTGTGAAGGATGATATATGGGCGTGAGAGAGAGAGAGAGAGAGAGAGAGAGAGAGAGAGAGAGAGAGAGAGAGAGAGAGAGAGAGAGATGTTAAAAGAAAATGAGATAGGGCGAGAGTGAGAGAGAGTGAGAGAGAGAGAGAGAGAGAGAGAGGGGGGGGGGGGGGGGTATGAATGGGTGAATGTGAGTGTGTGTAAGGAAGTGTGTGTGTTGGTGTATTATTGTGTGGATGTACGATAGTGTATTTGTTTATATGAGTGAAGGTGTGTATGTGAATATTATGTATGTGTTTTGGGTGGAGTATATGAGTGTGTTTTGCTTTATGTGTGAAGGAGGATATATGGGCGTAAAAGAGAGAGAGAGAGAGAGAGAGAGAGAGAGAGAGAGAGAGAGAGAGAGAGAGAGAGAGAGAGGAAAGAGAGAGAGAGAGAGAGAGAGGAAAGAGAGAGAGAAATTGAGAGAGGGAGAAATAGAGCATGTATGCAACGAGAAAAAAGAGTGTTGAGGTGCTACTTGTGTATGGATGTGAAGCCTGGATAATAAGCAGACAAGGTAAACAACATGCGATGGTTGTGGAAATGTGGTTTCTGAGGAGAATCTAAACAATATCACGGACATCAGAAAAACCAATGACTAAGTCCTACAAGAAACAAGTGAACGCCGTAAACTGATTAGAGAAATTAGACGTAGACAGTCAAAACTTTTTGGACACGTTATGAGAAGAAATAAATTGGAGACCTTGATAACAACTGGCAGGTAAGATCGGGGGAGTGGGGGGTGGAGAGAACAAGGGGAAGTAAATACCTGGATGGATTGACTACGTGGTATGGTCGAGACACGAACTCTGAGTTGATCCACGACTCTGGTGATCGAGTGAGATTTCGAATAATGACCGCTCATGCTTATCGGCATGGCACATGATGAATGAATGAATGTATCAGTAAATGTTTGCTAGTGTGTTTGTGATTGTGAGTGGGTATAATGTGCTTGCGAGGGAGTGTGTATTTGTGCGTTATTGAGTGGGTGCATAACAATGAGAGTTTGTGTAAATAATATGTATGTGTATGAATGTGTACAAGGAATTACGGACGCGATTCGTGAGCCCGCTTACCCGAGTTCGAAACACAGCTGCGAACAATTTGGCAGCAAACCACATTGCGTTGGGTCTTAACGTGTTGGTATTGGAGCCAGTCGATCAGAAAGCAATGGCAAACTACTGAACGTAAACTTTCCAAGACACCAACAACAGCAGTAAAACTGCTAGTGTTGACAGCGATGTCCTGTAAAAAAAAAAGAATATAAAAAAGTATTCTCCATAATATATTTTCTGTCTGAATGTTTTCAATGTTTGGCAACTTAGTGTGGTGGATAACATTCTTGCTGGCGGCATTAGTGTAATGTGGTCTAATCCCGATCGTACGCGGAAACGAAGTTAACTTCGGCTCTCAGGATGACAATATCGGTATCATGAAATAATTTGAAAGGTAAAATCGGCATTCGTTATATTGACAGCATCATTTATCGAGTGCCAATTGGTCCATATCACGTATCGGATTGCACCATATACCCATTACACATCAACAGGTGTGAATTGAGTTGAGTTGAGTTGAGTTGAGAACCGACATCACTGCACTCAGGACATTCCCATACGTGCTGTGTCCCCTCGTTCAACAGCCAGCGAAGAGTCACACTACTAATCGTTCCCACCGCTATCTGATTAAAAGTTCTCCTGGTCTTCCCTCTCAGTTATGAGATTTTTTCTGAACCCCTGCCGATCCCCCGCAATCTCATTCTTTCCACATATGGGTTCTCAATCTGTTCCTCCGGCTTCTCCACCAGGTCCCACAAGCGCACGATCACCTCCCCCTTGTCCATAGGCAATCCGCCACCAAGAGGTGCATTCCCTGCTAGCCTATCAGCCTGTTCATTCCCCCCCCCCCCCCCATCCCCGCATGGCCATGGCAAAATATCCATACACAAAAGGTGTGAAAAAGTTATCAACAAAACTTATGAACGTTCGAATGTTTGTGTTGAGGAAACTTATGTACGTACGACAATGTATGTTGAGGTAACTTATCAACCTACGACAATGTATGTTGGGGTAACTTATGAACGCGCGATGATGTATTTTGGGGGAACTTATGACCTTACGCCGGTTTGTGTTGGAGTAACTTATGTTGGAGTAACTTATGAACGTATGACGATATGTGTTGATGTAACTTATGAACTTACGACGAAGTATGTTGGAGTAACTTATGAACGCACGATGATGTATGTTGGGGGACCATATGACCGTACGGCGGTTTGTGTGGGGGTAACTTATGAACATATGACGATGTATGTTCGGGTAACGTATGAGCGTATCACGATGTATGTTGGGGTAACTTAAGAACGTACGACCATTTATGTTGGGGTAACTTAAAAACGTACGATCATGTATGTTGGGGTAACTTAAGAACATGCGACCATGTATGTTGGGGTAAGTTATGAACGTACCACGATGTATGTTGGCAACTTGTGAACGTACGACGATATATGTTGGGGTAATTTATGAAAGTGCGACGATGTATGTTGACGTAACGCATGAACGTGCAACGATGTATGTTGAGGTAATGCATGAACGTGCAACGATTTATGTTGAGGTAACGCATGAACGTGCGACGATGTATGTTGAGGTAACGCATGAACGTGCAACGATGTATGTTGAGGTAACGCATGAACGTGCAACGATGTATGTTGAGGTAATGCATGAACGTGCGCCGATGTATGTTGAGGTAATGTATGAACGTGCGACGATGTATGTTGGGGTCACTTATGAACGTGCAACGATGTATGTTGAGGTAATGTATGAACGTGCGCCGATGTATGTTGGGGTCACTTATGAATGTGCAACGATGTATGTTGAGGTAATGTATGAACGTGCGACGATATATGTTGGGGTCACTTATGAACTTGCGAAGATGTACGTTAGAGTAACTTATCAACGAACGATGATGTATGCTGGGGTAACTTATGAACGTATTACACTGTATGATGAGGTAACGTATGAACGTGCGACGATGTATGTTGGGGTAACTTGTGAACGCCCGATCATTTATGCTGAGGTAACTTATGAAAGCACGACCAGGTATGGTATGTTGGTTTAACGTATGAACGCATGGCTATGTATGTAGGTTTAACTTAAGAACGTATGGCTATGTATGTGGGCGGTCATGTTTTGCCATCTCACTCGATCACCAGAGTCGTGGATCAGCTCCGTGTTCCTGTCTCGACCATGCCATGTGGCCAAGCCATCCAGGTATTTGCTTCTAGGTCTTCCTCTTGGTCTGTTCCCTTCGATCTTGCCAGTTGTCACCAAGTTCTCCAATCCATTTCTTCTCATAACATGCCCAAAAAATTTTGACTGTCTCCGTCTAATGTTTCTAATCAGTTTACGATCTTCGTTTGTTTCTTGAAGGACCTGTTCATTGGTCTTTCTAGCTGTCCATGGTATTCTTTGCATTTTCCTCAGAAACCACATTTCCACAGCCATCAGATGTTTTTCAGCTTGACTGCTCATTGTCCAAGCTTCACATCCATATAAAAGCACAGGTTCTATGTAGCACCTCAACACTCTTTTTCTCGTTTCAATTGACATCTTTTTATTGGTCAGTATGTTTTTCATCTTGCTAAAGGCTACCTTAGACATGGGGATTCTTGTTCTAATCTCTTCAAGGCATCTCCCATCAGATGTTATTACTGTTCCGAGATAATTGTACCGATTCACTGCTATGTATGGTGGTTTAATATATGAACGTATTTCTATGTATGTTGGTTTAACTTATGAACGTACGGCTATTTATATTGGTGTAACTTACAAACATACGACCATGGATGTTGGGGTAACTTCTTAACATACGACCATGTATATGGAGTTAACTTCTGAACGAGCGACGATTTTTGTTGGCAACTTCTGAACGTACGGTGATTTGTGTTGAGGTGACTTATGAACAGACATTAATTTATGTCATGTATAATAAGTCACGTTTACTGCTGTCTCAGTCATAAAGACACAGCATATTCAAAGACAAACATGCAAATATGGCAGTTCATATTCCCAAACCTCAATGTGTTAAGTGTCAAGTACAGTTGTGATCTCCCTTGGCTCAGGACGTAACTTTCATGAAGTGCTTCAGTTGGAGACTTGGAAATCCCCAGGACCGCTATAATAACTAGTTTATGAGAGACGTCAGACGTAATAATAGCCAGTTTGAGACGTCAGACGTAAGGTTTTTTTTTTTTTTTGATCTTGTGATTATAATTACACTTGAATTTTTGGTATCTGTACACCTACAAGTGAATGGACTCTGTTGTTGCACAGTGCGTGGGAGGAGTTCTTCAACTATAACAGTTGAAATTATACTGAATGGTTGGATGTGCAGCTAGGATGTACTGGCGACTAACTAACTAACTAACTAACTAACTAACTGACTGACTGACTGACTGACTGACTGACTGACTAAACTAAACTAAACTGACTAAACTGATTAAACTGACTAAACTGACTAGACTGACTAGACTGACTAGACTGACTAGACTGACTTGACTGACTTGACTGACTGACTGACTAAACTAACTGACTGACTAACTAACTAACTCACTCACTCACTCACTCACTAACTAACTAACTAACTAACTAACTAACTAACTAACTAACTAACTATCTAACTGACTGACTGACTGACTGACTGACTGACTAACTAAACTGACTGACTGACTGACTAACTAACTATCTAACTAATTAGCTAGCTAACTAACTAACTAACTAACTAACTAACTAACTATCTAACTGACTGACTGACTGACTGACTGACTGACTGACTGACTGACTGACTAACTAAACTGACTGACTGACTAACTAACTATTTAACTAATTAGCTAGCTAACGAACTAACTAACTAACTAATTAACTAACTTACTAACTTACTAACCTACTAACTAACTAACTAACTAACATACTAATTAACTAAGTAACAAACAAACTGTTAGACTGACTGACTAACTATATAACTTTCTGACTAGCTAAGTAACTAACTAACTAACGAATTAACTGAGGAACTAATTATTTAACGAACTGTCTGATTGACTGACTAATTATGTAACTAACTATCTGATTGACAGACAAACTGAATGTCTAGCTAGCTAAACTAACTGACCGAAACTAAACAAGTCCGCCTCGTCTCCGTGAAAACAGCTTCCTCTTCAGATGACCTGTCTAACAATAGTGGACACAACTTACAATATTCGTCATTATCTGATATGTGATGCAGCTCATGCTCCCTGAATATGACTCCTTCCACGACATACGAAGTGTGGTGGACAGTTCTCATCCTCGTCGCATCTCATCCCTAGACAATTACCAGAAAATTCTGGAAAAGGTCTTATGCCCATTTTATAAAGTTATGCCAACCTCAGAAACTGTCTGGCAAAAAAAAGTAATTCCAGTTCTGCTGGGAATTAAAGCCTGATCACTGTCTTCGAAGACTTCCTCTTCTCCTTCTTTTTTCTGCAATCAGTGTTTTGCCTGGTGCATAGCATCCATTGTAATGTGTAGATCTCCATTTTCTAGTCCCGTGCTGCTTGGGCTAATATCACCTCCCCGGTTGAGGTTTCTTTTCTGGATTTCTTCTTCCAAATTCAGTTTGACGTATCGGGCTTGCCAGGTTTGCCAGCCAACATATTCTATTGAGCTTTGTCGCGCTAGCTGTTGTTCATAAAAGAAAACTTACAAGGCAGAGGTAACTTGACATTTAGTGTGTTGTTCACGTCGATGGATTTCCTTCCAGGATTTGTGAGCTCCATCGGCCCATTTCGTCTGTTGCCCGATTTTATCCTATCAAGCACAGACTTTTGCCAGGGATCACAAATTTAATTTTCAATTTCAGTCATTCATTCATCATTCATCATGTGCCATGCTGGTAAGCCTGGGCGGTCATGTGTCGCCATCTTACTCGATCACCAGAGTCGTGGATCAGCTCTGTGTTTTTGTCTCGACCATCCACGTAGGTTATGGTCTCCAGCGTCGCGACGGTTGGCAAACGATCTCTTGTTAGAAAAGCAATGGCAAACTACCTTCTTTACACATGCCAAGAAAGCAATGTTTTGTAGTTTAATAGAGAATCTGAGTAGTGCTGTCTCAATAAAGGAATTTCGCCTACACTTCATCATAGTCTGTCTTCGTAGGCAAAAGCAATGAATGATACTGCTATAATATGAAGCATTCGTTATCCTCACCGTAATCGCAAAATCAGTCACGTGTACACACTACTAGTAGCAATACTGTGTACTACTTTCGAGTTCAAAGCGAGCATACTTATTTAAAACCTCCCAAGTGTTATTTTAACGCTCTCTGTCCTTTAATTTGTATTACTTTGAGTCATTTGAGACTGTTAATCTAAAGTGTTACATTCTTTGGGAAAGGAGTTTTAAAGTATCTTATTCTTGATATTGGAAGAGTTACGTGCATTTATGCTTCTTCAGTATTCTCCTTTCGAGTGGGGTGAGTCCATCCATCCATCAAGTACCATGCCGGTAAGAGTGGGCGGTCATGATTCGCCATTTCACTCGATCACCAGAGTCGTGAATCAGCTCAGTGATCTTGTTTCGACCATACTACTTGGCCAAGCCATCCAGGTATTTACTTCTATGTCTTCCCCTTGTTCTCTTTCTCTGCATAGAAAACTGGCATCAAAATATTAACGACAATACTCTATGTGGAACTATGTTTATAGACTTTAAAAAAGCATTCGATATGCTAGATCATACTATCCTAATTAAAAAACTAGAAACAATTAAAGTAAGCTTTAATATAGTGACATTAATAAACTCATTCTTATTAGACAGAAAACAAGTCATATCACACAATAAATCTCTATCCCAAGCCATTACCATTAATATTGGAGTACCTCAGGGGTCTATACTTGGCCCTCTGTTATTTGCCATTTATATAAATGATCTTCCCTTATATCTGTCATCGTCCTGCGATCTATTTGCAGACGACTACACAGTATATACAAACGCTATTGATCGTAATGTGCTAGATTCTAAACAGGAAATAAATAGTGTAGTTAACTGGAGTCATGCAAACCGCATGCAAATTAACATTTCTAAAACAAAATCTATGTTAATAGGAACGAGGCAAAGACTTCACACTCTAAACTCGCAGAGAACTCTTCAGCTGCACATTGGTAGCACGCCTATAGAAAGTGTAACCGAGCACAAGGCACTGAGTCTTATCATAGATCAAAATCTATCCTTTAATTCCCATGTTCATGCTCTAGTTAAACAAATAGCCAAAAAAGTATACCAACTTGCCGAAATTAAAAACTTTCTCGACGACAACACAAGAAAGATATTCTAAACTTCCCACATACAAACACATATTGATTATAGGTCCACAATCTGGGATGGATGCTCCAAATCAATAACAAAACGCCTTTATTCGCTCCAGAAAAGGGCAGTGCGTCTAATCAATGGTGATAAGTTTACAGACAATTCTAACCTACATGAACGTCTTCAGTTACTGTCCACTCCACAAACGCCTACTTTTTAATAAGGCTAAACTAACTCACAAAATCCTATTTCAAAATGCCCCAAGCTACCTTTGGCCATTGTTTAAATATAACGCAAGACATAGTGAACGACTAAATATACTTCACGTCCCTAAACCTAGGATAGACTTATGTAAAACAAGCTTAGCATACTCTGCCGCTCAGTTGTGGAATAATCTTCCACAAGAAATCAAAGACACCACCAATCATTATACATACAGTCGCAACCTGTTTGAACACTACCTCAAAACAGACTACATGCCCTCTTTAAAAAAAAAAAAAAAAAAGCAACAAAGACAATAATAATGGTAAATTATCTCGAACGACAACTAGCCAGAAAAAAAAACAACATTCCCATGTGTGGTACGTTACACCCGCCTTGGGTATTTATGATGCCCATGTTAAACATTGCCTCAACGAGTTATGTATTATTGATTATTTTTCATGCGGTTTAATGCTTATTGTTCTTTTGTTGTCAAAGAAATGCTTCATAAGAGATGTTGAATGAAAGAATGTATGAGAGGAAGAAGGGCAGAATGTCAGACGGGCCTGCGTGCCCAATTCTTAACCCTTTGAAAATAAAGATTTTCGTTCGTTCGTTCGTTCGTTCGTTCCCTAATCTTGCCAGTTGTCACCAAATTCTCCAATTTATTTCGTCTCATAACATGCCCACAAATGTTTCACTGTCTACGTCAAATTTCTCTAATTAGTGTACGATTTTCAGGTGTTCCTTGTAGGTCTTGCTCAGTGGTTTTTCGGTCTGTCCATGGTATTCTTTGAATTCTCCTCAGAAAACACATTTCCAAATATGTTTTTCAGCTTGACTGCTCCTTGTCCACGCTTCACATCCATACAAAAGTACAGGTTCATTTTAGCAACTTAACACTCTTTTTCCTCGTAGAATTTGACATAATTTTATTGGTCAGTATGTTTTCCATCTTGCAAAAGGCTACCTTCGCCATTGCGAATTTTGTTCTAATCTCTTCAAGGCATCTCCCATCAGATTGTATTACTGTTCCGAGATAATTGTACCGATTCACTTGTTGAAGAATATTCCCATTTACTTGTATATTACATTGAGTCATACTTAGTTGTACACCTCAAAGGGAAGTGTGTCCATCTTGGCATGCCTTGTGAAAGGTTTGCTTCTTCGACAGATTCCGTCCCTGGTAACGGGCTTTGTCTACCTGAGTGGTTTTCCTAACATATTTACCTGGGCAGTGAATTTAATAACCTACTACGATTGATTTCCAACTGCTGTTGGATATTTAACGAGCACACAACTTTCACAGAAGACCTCATGTCTTTTTTTTCGACCTTATCCGAGAAATCTAGTAACCCTATCTCAATACCTTAGCGATCGAGGTGACGTGTGATACCACTAGATACTAATGGTTTCGCGGAGAATTTTCAGCCCTATGTTGGGATCGAACCCGGACCTTCCGAATATGAGGCGGAGACACCATACCCTGCCAGCAGCGAATTGCCCCTAAAAGCGTTAATAATTAAGCTTCCTTTGAACAATATCAGCTGTACTTCCCATGATGCCGTGGCCTGTAGGGAATACGGTGTTAAGCCCACAGTATCTTGAACAAACGGTAAATAGTTATTTATGGGCAGAGGAACACGACATCCGTCTTTCCAAATAATGTTCTGTTGCCCAAGGGTCACCAATTTTGAAGATGGAGGTTCGAAATATTCTTCGGCATATGAAAGCTGCAAAGCCCCCGGTGCAGCTAACATCACACGAGAAATGATTAAAGCTTTAGAAGAATTTGGACTAGAGCAAGTCACCAGACTGCTGAACACATTATATGATACTGGAGATATACCTTCTGATATGTAACTCTATATTTATTGCAATCCCAAAGAAATTAGGAGCCTTGGAATGTGATCAACATAGAACAATTAGTATAATGAGTCACATCACAAAGATTTTGCTAAGAATTATCATGCAAAGAGTGAGGAAGAAATTACAACCTGAAATAGAAGAAGAACAATGTGGGTTTGTAGAAGGAAAGGGTACAGTAAATGCTGTGTATATGCTGCGAACAGTTATTGAACGTGCTATAGAAGTAAACAAGGATGTTTATCTTTGCTTTATTGACTATACAAAGGCTTTTGATAGCATTAGACATGTCAGCATGGTGGATATGCTTGCAGATGTACAAATTGATGAGAAAGACATTAGACTTATACAAAGCGTATATTGGAAACAACAAGCTGCATAAGGATTGATAATGAAGTGGGACAATATCAGCCATATTAAGAGAGGTGTTAGGCAGGGATGTGTAATGTCTCTAGATCTTTTTTCCCTGTACAGTGAAAATATTTTCAGAAATGTAGAAGATATAAATGGAATCAGCATTGGAGGACGAAACATCAATAACATTAGATATGCAGATGATACAGTATTGATTGCTGACAATGCGTAGGATCTGCAACAATTAGTAGACGCGGTTGTTGCACACAGTGAGCAGCTGGGATTATAATTAAATTGTAAAAAGACACAGGATTATGGTCGTCACTAGGAAGAACGAAGTACCACAATGTAATATACAAGTAAATGGGAATATTCTTCAACAAGTGAATTGATATAATTATCTCGGAACAGTCATAACATCTGATGGGAGATGCCTTGAAGAGATTCGAACAAGAATCGCCATGGCGAAAGTAGCCTTTAGCAAGATGAAAAACATTGTGACCAATAAAAAGATGTCAATTGAAACGAGAAAAAGAGTGTTGAGGGGATACATAGAGCCTGTTCTTTTGTATGGATGTGAAACTTGGACAATGTGCAGTCAAGCTGAAAAACATCTGATGGCTGCAGAAATGTGGTTTCTGAGGAAAATGCAAAGAATACCATGGACAGATAGAAAAACCAATGACCAAGTACTACAGGAGACAAATGAACATCGTAAACTGATTAGAGAAATTAGACGTAGACAGTCAAAATTTTTGGACATGTTATGAGAAGAAATGGATTGGAGAACTTAGTGACAACTGGCAAGATCGAAGGGAACAGACCAAGAGGAAGACCGAGAGGAAAATACCTGGATGGCTTGGCCACATGGCATGGACGAGACGGAACACTGAGCTGATCCACGACTCTGGTGATCGAGTGAAATGGCGAGTCATGACCTTCCCGACTTTCCGGCATGGCACATGATTGATTGATTGATTATCTCCTGTGTAATATCAAGCACCAATGTTGTTGAATGCTTACATAGAACCTGTACTGTTGTATGAATTTCAAACATTTACAATAACAAGCTGAAAAACATCTATTGGCAGCAGAAATGTGATTTATGAGGAAAATGCAAAAAATACTTTGAAAACAGAAAAGAAAAACCAATGAGCAAGTCCTACAAGAAGCAAATACAAGCAGTAAACTGATTAGAGAAATTAGATGTAGACAGTTAAAGAATGTTTGGGCACGTTATGAGAAGAAATAAACTAGTGCACTTGGTGACAACAGGCAAGATTGAGGTGAAAAGAACAAGTGGAAAACAGAAGAAATATTTTGATAACTTAACCACGGAGAAAGAATACAGAGCTGATCCACGACTCTGATGATCACGTGAGATGGTGAAATATGACTGCCCACGTTTATCGGCATGGCAACAGATAGGTTACACAATACATGTAGTGTCGACAGAGTTGAAACATACTTATTGCTTTTCTTAGCAGCGAGTGAACACTATTGAAATTGAAAGACACAGAATACAACCTAGGACATAAACAAGAACTGCAAACTGACAGCATGTTATAATCTTTTAATGCAAGGGGGAATCTTGCAGTATCCACAGAGTCATTAACGTGTGAGACATGCGTATGTTATGCTAATTGATATGAATCTCCTGGGAAAAGTCCGCTGTCTTAGAATGCACGATTAATGCTGCGCCGTTAGGTTGTGTGGCGTGTTTGACGTGTATGTGGTTAATTGGAGCATATAGAGTACTGTTAACTAAAATATAGAGTTAAAGTTAGCTGCATATTCTTTACAGGACGTTGCTGTCAACAACAGCATTTTTTTTGTTTTTTTTTTGCTGTTGTGATCTCTTAGCAAGTTTACGTTCAGTAGTTTGCAACTGCTTTCTGAAATACCGGCACCCATACCGTTTCGTAAATAACAAACGCAACGCGGTCTGCTGCCAAATCTCACGCAGCTGTTTATTGAACGCAGGTATGCGGGATCACGATCGGCGTCCTTAACTCCTTCGCCATGGAGCCGTCAAAGTATAGAGTACTGTTGGCTAAAATATAGAGTACTATTGGCTACAATATAGAGTACTGTTAGCTAAAATATAGAGCACTGTTGGCTAAAATATAGAGTACTGTTGGCTAAAAAATAGAGTACTGTTGTCTAAAATATAGAGTACTGTTGATAAAAATATAGAGAGCACCGTTGGCTATAATATAGAGTACTGTTGGCTATAATATAGAGTAATGTCGGCTAAAATATAGAGTACTGTTGGCTATAATATAGAGTACTGCTGGCTATAATATAGAGTACTGTTAGATAACATGTAGAGTACTATGGCTATAATATAATGTACTGTTGGCTATAATATAGTGTACTGCTGGCTAAATTATAAAGAACTATTAGATAAAATATAGAGTACTGTTGGCTATAATATAGAGTACTATTGACTATAATATAGAGTACCGCTGGCTAAAATACAGAGTACTATTGGCTAAAATATAGAGTACTGTTAGATAAAATATAGAGTACTATTGGCTAAAATATAGAGTACTGTTAGATAAAATATGGTGTACTGTTTGCTGAAGTATAGAGTACTGTTGACTAAAATATAGAGTACTGTTACATTAAATACAGAGTACTGTTGGGTAAAATATAGAGTACTGTTGACTAAAGTATACAATACCGTTTGCTAAAATCTAAAGAAATATTGGCTAAACTATAGGGTACCGTTTCCGAAAATATAGAGTACTGTTGGCTAAGATATAGAGTACTGTTGGCTAAAATATAGAGTACTGTTAAATAAAATATGGCGTACTGGTGGCTAAAATATAGAGTACTGTTGACTAAAAGATAGAGTACTGTTAGATAAAATACAGAGTACTGTTGGGTAAAATATAGAGTACTGTTGACTAAAGTATACAATACCGTTTGCTAAAATCTAAAGAAATATTGGCTAAACTATAGGGTACCGTTTCCGAAAATATAGAGTACTGTTGGCTAAGATATAGAGTACTGTTGGCTAAAATATAGAGTACTGTAGGCTAAAATATAGAGTACTGTTAAAAAAAAATGGCGTACTGGTGGCTAAAATATAGAGTACTGTTGACTAAAATATAGAGTACTGTTAGATAAAATACAGAGTACTGTTGGGTAAAATATAGAGTACTGTTGACTAAAATATAGGGTACTGTTAGATAAAATACAGAGTACTGTTGGGTAACATATAGAGTACTATTGGCTAAAATATGGCGTATTGTTGGCTAAAATATGGCGTATTGTTGGCTAAAATATGGCCTACTGTTGGTTAAATATAGAGTACAGCTAGCTAAGGTATAGAGTACTGTTGGCTAAAATATAGAGAATTGTTGCCTGAAATATAGAATACTGTTGGCTAAAATATAGAGTACTGTTGGCTAAAATATAGAGTACTGTTGGCTAAAATCTAGAGTACTGTTGTCTAAAATATAGAGTACTGTTGATAAAAATATAGAGAGCACCGTTGGCTATAATATAGAGTACTGTTGACTATAATATAGAGTACCGCTGGCTAACATATAGAGTACTGTTGGCTAAAATATAGAGTACTGTTAGATAAAATATAGAGTATTATTGGCTAAAATATAGAGAACTTTTGGCTAAAATATAGAGTACTGTTAGATAAAATATGGCGTACTGCTGGCTAAAGTATAGAGTACTGTTGGCTAAAATATAGAGAACTGTTGGCTAAAATATAGAGTACTGTTGGCTAAAATACAGAGTACTGTTGGCTAAAATATAGAGTACTATTGGCTAAATATAGAGTACTGTTAGATAAAATATAGAGTACTATTGGCTAAAATATAGAGTACTGTTAGATAAAATATGGTGTACTGTTTGCTAAAGTATAGAGTACTGTTGACTAAAATATAGAGTACTGTTACATAAAATACAGAGTACTGTTGGGTAAAATATAGAGTACTGTTGGCTAAAATATAGAGTACTGTTAGATAACATGCGGCGTACTGTTGGGTAAAATATAGAGTACTGTTGACTAAACTATAGAGTACTATTAGATGAAATACAGAGAACTGTTGGCTACAATATAGAGTACTGTTGACTAAAGTATACAATACTGTTGGCTAAAATCTAAAGAACTGTTGGCTAAACTATAGGGCACCGTTTGCTAAAATATAGAGTACTGTTGGCTAAAATATAGAGTACTGTTAATAAAATATGGCGTACTGGTGGCTAAAATATAGAGTACTGTTGACTAAAATATAGAGTACTGTTAGATAAAATACAGAGTACTGTTGGGTAAAATATAGAATACTGTTGACTAAAATATAGGGTACTGTTAGATAAAATATGGCGTACTGTTGGCTAAAATGTAGAGTACTGTTGACTAAAATGCAGATTACCGTTAGATAAAATACAGAGTACTGTTGGGTAACATATAGTGTACTGTTGGCTAAATTATGGCTTATTGTTGGCTAAAATATGGCGTACTGTTTTTTTAAATATAGAGTACTGCTGGCTAAAGTATAGAGTACTGTTGGCTAGAATATAGAATACTGTTACTAAAATATAGAGTACTGTTAGATAAAACACCGAGTATAATTGGCTAAAATATATAGTACTGTTGGCTAAAATATAGAGTATTGTTGGCTAAAATATGTAGTACTGTTAGTTAAAATACAGAGTACTTGTGGCTAAAATACAGAGCACTATTCGCTAAAATATAGAGTACTGTTGGCTAAAATACAGAGTACTATTGATTTAAATATAGAGTACTGTTCGGTTAAATTATAGAGTACTGTTTGCTAAAATATAGAGTGCATTTGGATAAAATACAGAGTACATTTGGCTAACATGCAGAGTATTGTTAGGTAAAATATAGAGTACTGTTGGGTAAAATATAGAATACTGTTGACTGAAATTTAGAGTACTGATGGGTAAAATACAGAGTACGATTGACTAAAATACAAAGTACTGTTGGGTAAATTATAGAGTACTGTTGGGTAAAATATAGAGTACTATTGGCAATAATCGCTGTGGTCGACTAGATCGGACTGGGTACGGGCATACAGGCTGTTGTGGCGGTTTCATTATGACACGTATACATAGTATGTTACGCTATATATTAATATATGTTAGTTGCATATCCTTTACAGGACGTTGCCGCCAACACCAGCATTGTTTGCTGTTGTAATCTCTTGGCAAGTTTACGTTCAGTAGTTTGACATTGCTTTCTGAACGATCGGCATCCATACCATTTCGTAAAAATACCAACGCAAGGCGTTTTAATGTTAGCTCAAAGAGAATGGAATATGTTGCAAACAATACAAAAAGCAAAACATTAATAGGGAAAAAATAGTGGCGAAAGAAATATAGTAATAGCAATGAGAAAGACTGGAAAATTTATTTGTCTGTTGTATGTTTGTTCAAAAACAGACAAATAAATATACATCTGCCATCCATGTGCTTTAAAACATTAACAAAATAAGCAGGGGGATAACAAATAGCGCAAGAAAATTGAAAAGAATTACCGTGAAGAAGACAGAAGGACTCATGGGATCAGGAAATAAATAACACACTCAAAACAGACCTGAATTGAAATGAGCTGAACTACAGAAAGGATGTAACGGTTCAATATGCAAATCATCAAACTCGTAAAGTGAAGTAGATAAGCTTGACAAAAAATTTAAAAAAAAAACAATTTCGAGTGACAGCGTGGACGTTGCGGCTAGAACACCTTCGTCAGCACATAAAAGCAGACATAGACACTGATACACTGATAGAACAAAGCGGCTGAGTAGTCTCGCGGTATGGTGTCCGCCTCAAGTGCTGGAGGTCCCGGGTTCAAGCGCCGGCGAGGGCCGGGATTTATTCACTTGTACTTCTAGTAAAAATTCCCCCTGGTCTCTAGGTAAGTAGTTATAAATGGACGTTTCGGTTATCATTTGGTGGATTGACCTGTGGATTGACCTTGACCGATTTTTCACTCCTCCTCGGTCATATAGTTGGGTAAGGGGTGGGTAAGGGGTGGTATCTAGGTCATATCTAAGGGCGATAATTCTAAGATTTTATGTTTCTAAGGGCAGATAATTATTGAGTGGGAGTATAAAAATTTTAACTAATTATTAAAAAATAAAATAAAATAAATAAAAAATAAAAATAAATAACGACGGGGTGCGGGGTGGTGGAGAGGGGGTGGGTGAGTGGGGTGACGCTAGGTGGTTCGGGTTTAAACACTATCATCACAGGGTTACAAATGAAAACCTTAAAAAGTAAAAATGGCCGATAATATTGATTGCAGCGGATATAGCTTAGTGAAATTCGTTGGTAAGGGGTGGGTAGCGGCTAGTAGTGCTTTGTAGAGTGTCGTAGTGGCCTATACACTATCATCACAGGATTACAAATGAAAACCTTAAAAAGTAAAAATGGCCGATAATATTGATTGCAGCGGATATAGCTTAGTGAAATTCGTTGGTAAGGGGTGGGTAGCGGCTAGTAGTGCTTTGTAGAGTGTCGTAGTGGCCTATACACTATCATCACAGGGTTACAAATGAAAACCTTAAAAAGTAAAAATGGCCGATAATATTGATTGCAGCGGATATAGCTTACTTAAATTTATTAAGGGGTGGGTAGCGGCTAGTAGTACTATGTAGAGGGTCGTAGTGACTTATTCACTAACATCACACGTGTTACAAATGAAACCTTGAAAGCTAAAGATCGCTGATTGTAATGGATATAGTGTAGTGTCATTCGGTGGTAAGGGGTGGGTACCAGGTATTAGTGATTAAGTAGGAGTGATACAGGGGTGGTCATAAATATAATAAGAGATGTTCGCAATTACACACTGGTCAACCAGTGATCAAATAGGGGTCAAGTAGTCAACTGAGGAAATTTTAGGGGAAAGTGGTTGTAATGGATATGGTGATGATTAAACGGTGGTAAATTAGTGGTCAAGCAAGAAAATTTTTAGGGGAAAGTGGTTGTAATGATATGGTGATGATTAAAGGGTGGTAAATTAGTGGTCAAGCAATGGTCAAGCAGTGGTCAAGTGAGGAAAATTTTAGGGAAAAGTGGTTATAATGATATGGTGATGATTAAAGGGTGGTAAATTAGTGGTCAAGTAGTGGTCAACCAATGGTAAAGTAGTGGTCAAGTGAGGAAATTTTAGGGAATAGTGGTTATAATGATATGGTGATGATTAAAGGGTGGTAAATTAGTGGTCAAGTAGTGGTCAGCCAGTGTCAACCGCTCAAGTGAGAAAATTAAAGGGTATGGTACGTGTAGTGAAACAGAGATGAATAAATTAAATAGTGACGTTGTCAAGTAGTGATCAAGTAGCGGGCAAGTACTGGTCAAATGGTCGAGTGACCACTTAAATTGTAAGGGGAAGTACGTGTAGTGAACCTGTGTTGGTTAAAGTGATCGATGACGTGCTCAAGTAGTGGCCAAGTAGTGGTAAATGGTCGAGTGACCACTTAAATTGTAAGGGAAAGTACGTGTAGTGAACCTGTGTTGGTTAAAGTGATCGATGACGTGCTCAAGTAGTGGCCAAGTAGTGGTAAATGGTCGAATGACTACTTAAATTGTCGGTGAAAGTAGGTATGGTGCCATGGTGATGATCAAGAGTTGGTCAAGTGGTGCTCAAATAGTGGTCAAGTAGTGGTCAAGTAGTCGAATGACCACTTAAATTATAGGGTATGGTACGTGTAGTGAAACGGTGATGGTAAAATAAGTAAGGACATAGTCAAATAGTGGTCAAGTACTGGTGAAGTAGTGATCAAGTGGTCGAAGGATCACTTAAATTGTAGGGTATGGTATGTGTAGTGACATGATGATGGTTAAAGTGATCGATGAAATGATCAAGACGTTATGCCGACTGCTAAGTTCAGAAAGTAATGTCCTTACTAGCGGCAATTTCCCTGACAGGAATCGCCTCGAGCACTGATTTTGTATTGATCAATAGCACCTAGTGGTACAGTCAACACACATGGACAATAGTTACATCTGGTCAAAGATGGCGTCGCACCCTATCACACATGGGTAATTGCTACAACCAAACTACGTCTCATTCACTAAAACTGGTCAAATATGGTGTCACATCCGGTCACATAGGGTAATGGGACATCTGAGACACGTGGTTAAGAGGGAAACTATAGAAAAAGGGTGTCCTATCGGTTGTCGAGTCAGGGAACCTAACGTATGATGATCACTGTGTATAGGAGTGAATACACTGCATCATCAACAATGCATCATCACACTGCATCCGAAGGGTAAAATGGTCACCCCCTTCTCTCTCTCTTTTCTATAACCGTGTAGTCCTAGTGTTATCCGGTTACACCAAAGGACACCCGAGCATCAACACAACAAACTGCCCCGATTCAACCTTAGGCAATGCACGTAACATGACAGGTCACATGTCCGCCGTCATAATCAGCGACGTTATCACGTATCAAATTAGATAGCCACACTTTCATTTCCTTTCTATGTGTCCATAGTGTCTTTACATCTTTCTCCAGAAAACCATTTCCAAGACCAATATATGTTATTTGTCAGTGTACCTGCTCAGTGCCACACTTCACAACCAGACAAAAATACACGTTCTATGTACCACTTCAACCGTCAAATAAGAAAATATGTTAGACAAAATATTAAAATTATTGGTCAAATACAGAAATATATCACCCAAACTTATAAAAAGTAGGAACATATGTTAACCAAAGGGAAAATATCTTAGCCAAATAGGAAAATTTGTTAGCCAAATAGAAAAAAATATTGACCACGTAACGATATATCTTGTCCACACTTATGAAAAGTAGGGAAATTTGTTAGTCAAATGAGAAAAAAGATTGACCAAGTAACGAAATACCCAAACCAAACTTATGAAAAGTACGAAACTTTGTTAAGCAAGTATGAAAATGTATCGACCAAACAGAGAAATATATCACCCAAACTTATAAAAGTAGAACATATGTTACCAAAGGGAAAAGACCTTGGCCAAATAGGAAAATTTGTTAGCCAAAGGAGAAAAAAGATTGACCAAGTAACGAAATTCCCCAACCAAACTTATGAAAAGTACGAAACTTTGTTAAGCAAGTATGAAAAGGTATCGTACCAAGCAGAGAAATATATCACCTAAACTTATAAAAAGTAGGAACATATGTTAACCAAATGGAAAATATCTTGGGCAAATAGGAAAATTTGTTAGCCAAATGGGGAAAATATTGTCCAAGTAACGAAATATCCCCCAACAAACTTAGGAAAAGTACGAAACTTTGTTAAGCAAGTATGAAAAGGTATCGACCAAGTAGAGAAATATATCACCCAAACTTATAAAAAGTAGGAACATATGTTAACCACATAGAAAATATCTTGGCCAAATAGGAAAATTTGTTAGCCAAATGGGGAAAAATATTGTCCAAGTAACGAAATACCCCCCAACAAACTTAGGAAAAGTACGAAACTTTGTTAAGCAAGTATGAAAAGGTATCGACCAAACAGAGAAATATATCACCTAAACTTATAAAAAGTAAGAACATATGTTAACCAAATGGAAAATATCTTGGCCAAATAGGAAAATTTGTTAGCCAAATGGGGAAAATATTGTCCAAGTAACGAAATATCCCCTCAACAAACTTAGGAAAAGTACGAAACTTTGTTAAGCAAGTATGAAAAGGTATCGACCAAACAGAGAAATATATCACCCAAATCTTATAAAAAGTAAGAACATATGTTAACCAAACGGAAAATATCTTGGCCAAATAGGAAAATTTGTTAGCCAAATGGGGAAATATTGTCCAAGTAACGAAATATCCCCCAACAAACTTAGGAAAAGTACGAAACTTTGTTAAGCAAAAAAGGAGAAAAAAGGAAATAAAAATATAACTTCTGTAGTCTTGGTCGACTTACTTTTCCATACCTATTTCTTAGACTGGCTGACAGCCTTTCTTTGTTTTTTATCACTTTGGACGACAAGTTTATAAGTTTGATTGATATATGTCTGTACTTGGTCAATATGTTTTCCTATTTGGTTATTTTTATAAGTTTGGATTTATAACTTTAGTCAGCCTTTTAGTTGTGTTGGGTACTATTTTTTCCTAGATTTTTATAAGTTTGGTCGAGATATTTCTGTATTTGGTCTAACTTTTTCCCCTTTGGCCGACAATTTTCCTACTTTTTATACGTTGGGGCGAGCTATTTCTCTCTTTGAGTGATATTTTTCACATTTGGTTATCAAGGCTTCCTACTTTTCATAAGTTTGAATGATATATTTCATTACTTGTTCAATATTATTCTTCTTTGACTATTACATTTTCCTAGTTGTTCAATAGCTTTCCCGTTTGAATAACAATTTTCCTACGTTTTATAAGTTTGGTTGAGCAATTTCTGTATTTGGCCGACACTTTTCACATTTGGCTATCAGAATTTTCTTACTTGACCTAGGTTTTTTCACTTTGGCTAACAAAGTTTCCTACTTTTCATAAGTTTGGGTGTTATATTTCTCTGTTTGGCCGATACCTTTTCATACTTGCTTAACAAAGTTTCGTACTTTTCCTAAGTTTGTTGGGGGGTATTTCGTTACGTGGTCAATATTTTCCCCATTTGACTAACAAATTTCCCTACTTTTCATAAGTGTGGACAAGATATATCGTTACGTGGTCAATATTTTTTCTATTTGGCTAACAAATTTTCCTATTTGGCCAAGATATTTTCCATTTGGTTAACATATGTTCCTACTTTTTATAAGTTTGGGTGATATATTTCTCTGTTTGGCCGATACCTTTTCATACTTGCTTAACAAAGTTTCGTACTTTTCCTAAGTTTTTTGGGGGGTATTTCGTTACGTGGTCAATATTTTCCTCATTTGACTAACAAATTTCCCTACTTTTCATAAGTGTGGACAAGATATATCGTTACGTGGTCAATATTTTTTCTATTTGGCTAACAATATTTCCTATTTGGCCAAGATATTTTCCATTTGGTTAACATATGTTCCTACTTTTTATAAGTTTGGGTGATATATTTCTCTGTTTGGTCGATACCTTTTCATACTTGCTTAACAAAGTTTCGTACTTTTCCTAAGTTTGTTGGGGGATATTTCGTTACTTGGACAATATTTTCCCCATTTGGCTAACAAATTTTCCTATTTGGCCAAGATATTTTCCGTTTGGTTAACATATGTTCTTACTTTTTATAAGATTGGGTGATATATTTCTCTGTTTGGTCGATACCTTTTCATACTTGCTTAACAAAGTTTCGTACTTTTCCTAAGTTTGTTGGGGGATATTTCGTTACTTGGACAATATTTTCCCCATTTGGCTAACAAATTTTCCTATTTGGCCAAGATATTTTCCATTTGGTTAACATATGTTCTTACTTTTTATAAGTTTAGGTGATATATTTCTCTGTTTGGTCGATACCTTTTCATACTTGCTTAACAAAGTTTCGTACTTTTCCTAAGTTTGTTGGGGGGTATTTCGTTACTTGGACAATATTTTCCCCATTTGGCTAACAAATTTTCCTATTTGGCCAAGGATATTTTCTATTTGGTTAACATATGTTCTTACTTTTTATAAGTTTAGGGTGATATATTTCTCTACTTGGTCGATACCTTTTCATACTTGCTTAACAAAGTTTCGTACTTTTCCTAAGTTTGTTGGGGATATTTCGTTACTTGGACAATATTTTCCCCATTTGGCTAACAAATTTTCCTATTTGCCAAGATATTTTCCATTTGGTTAACATATGTTCCTACTTTTTATAAGTTTAGGTGATATATTTCTCTGTTTGGACGATACCTTTTCATACTTGCTTAACAAAGTTTCGTACTTTTCATAAGTTTGGTTGGGAATTTCGTTACTTGGTCAATCTTTTTTCTCCTTTGGCTAACAAATTTTCCTATTTGGCCAAGGTATTTTCCCTTTGGTTAACATATGTTCCTACTTTTTATAAGTTTGGGTGATATATTTCTCTGTTTGGTCGGTACATTTTCATACTTGCTTAACAAAGTTTCGTACTTTTCATAAGTTTGGTTTGGGTATTTCGTTACTTGGTCAATCTTTTTTCTCATTTGACTAACAAATTTCCCTACTTTTCATAAGTGTGGACAAGATATATCGTTACGTGGTCAATATTTTTTCTATTTGGCTAACAAATTTTCCTATTTGGCTAAGATATTTTCCCTTTGGTTAACATATGTTCCTACTTTTTATAAGTTTGGGTGATATATTTCTGTATTTGACCAATAATTTTAATATTTTGTCCAACATATTTTCTTATTTGACGGTTGAAGTGGTACATAGAATGTGTATTTTTGTCTGGTTGTGAAGTGTGGCACTGAGCAGGTACACTGACAAATAACATATATTGGTCTTGGAAATGGTTTTCTGGAGAAAGATGTAAAGACACTATGGACACATAGAAAGGAAATGAAAGTGTGGCTATCTAATTTGATACGTGATAACGTCGCTGATTATGACGGCGGACATGTGACCTGTCATGTTACGTGCATTGCCTAAGGTTGAATCGGGGCAGTTTGTTGTGTTGATGCTCGGGTGTCCTTTGGTGTAACCGGATAACACTAGGACTACACGGTTATAGAAAAGAGAGAGAGAAGGGGGTGACCATTTTACCCTTCGGATGCAGTGTGATGATGCAGTGTTGATGATGCAGTGTATTCACTCCTATACACAGTGATCATCATACGTTAGGTTCCCTGACTCGACAACCGATAGGACACCCTTTTTCTATAGTTTCCCTCTTAACCACGTGTCTCAGATGTCCCATTACCCCTGTGACCGGATGTGACACCATATTTGACCAGTTTTAGTGAATGAGACGTAGTTTGGTTGCAGCAATTACCCATGTGTGATAGGGTGCGACGCCATCTTTGACCAGATGTAACTATTGTCCATGTGTGTTGACTGTACCACTAGGTGCTATTGATCAATACAAAATCAGTGCTCGAGGCGATCCTGTCAGGGAAATTGCCGCTAGTAAGGACATTACTTTCTGAACTTAGCAGTCGGCATAACGTCTTGATCATTTCATCGATCACTTTAACCATCATCATGTCACTACACATACCATACCCTACAATTTAAGTGATCCTTCGACCACTTGATCACTACTTCACCAGTACTTGACCACTATTTGACTATGTCCTTACTTATTTTACCATCACCGTTTCACTACACGTACCATACCCTATAATTTAAGTGGTCATTCGACTACTTGACCACTACTTGACCACTATTTGAGCACCACTTGACCAACTCTTGATCATCACCATGGCACCATACCTACTTTCACCGACAATTTAAGTAGTCATTCGACCATTTACCACTACTTGGCCACTACTTGAGCACGTCATCGATCACTTTAACCAACACAGGTTCACTACACGTACTTTCCCTTACAATTTAAGTGGTCACTCGACCATTTACCACTACTTGGCCACTACTTGAGCACGTCATCGATCACTTTAACCAACACAGGTTCACTACACGTACTTTCCCTTACAATTTAAGTGGTCACTCGACCATTTGACCAGTACTTGCCCGCTACTTGATCACTACTTGACAACGTCACTACTTAATTTATTCATCTCTGTTTCACTACACGTACCATACCCTTTAATTTTCTCACTTGAGCGGTTGACACTGGCTGACCACTACTTGACCACTAATTTACCACCCTTTAATCATCACCATATCATTATAACCACTTTTCCCTAAAATTTCCTCACTTGACCACTACTTGACCATTGGTTGACCACTACTTGACCACTAATTTACCACCCTTTAATCATCACCATATCATTATAACCACTTTTCCCTAAAATTTTCCTCACTTGACCACTGCTTGACCATTGCTTGACCACTAATTTACCACCCTTTAATCATCACCATATCATTACAACCACTTTCCCCTAAAAATTTTCTCACTTGACCACTGCTTGACCACTAATTTACCACCGTTTAATCATCACCATATCCATTACAACCACTTTCCCCTAAAATTTCCTCAGTTGACTACTTGACCCCTATTTGATCACTGGTTGACCAGTGTGTGTAACTGCGAACATAACACCTCTTATCAATACCCATTACATTTATGACCACCCCTATATTGACCACTCCTACTTAATCACTAATACCTGGTACCCACCCCTTACCACCGAATGACACTACACTATATCCATTACAATCAGCGATCTTTAGCTTTCAAGGTTTCATTTGTAACACGTGTGATGTTAGTGAATAAGTCACTACGACCCTCTACATAGTACTACTAGCCGCTACCCACCCCTTAATAAATTTAAGTAAGCTATATCCGCTGCAATCAATATTATCGGCCATTTTTACTTTTTAAGGTTTTCATTTGTAACCCTGTGATGATAGTGTATAGGCCACTACGACACTCTACAAAGCACTACTAGCCGCTACCCACCCCTTACCAACGAATTTCACTAAGCTATATCCGCTGCAATCAATATTATCGGCCATTTTTACTTTTTAAGGTTTTCATTTGTAATCCCTGTGATGATAGTGTATAGGCCACTACGACACTCTACAAAGCACTACTAGCCGCTACCCACCCCTTACCAACGAATTTCACTAAGCTATATCCGCTGCAATCAATATTATCGGCCATTTTTACTTTTTAAGGTTTTCATTTGTAACCCTGTGATGATAGTGTTTAAACCCGAACCACCTAGCGTCACCCCACTCGCCCACCCCCTCTCCACCACCCCGCACCCCGTCGTTATTTATTTTTATTTTTTATTTATTTTATTTTATTTTTTAATAATTAGTTAAAATTTTTATACTCCCACTCAATAATTATCTGCCCTTAGAAACATAAAATCTTAGAATTATCGCCCTTAGATATGACCTAGATACCACCCCTTACCCCCTTACCCAACTATATGACCGAGGAGGAGTGAAAAATCAACCGAGGTCAAGGTCAATCCACAGGTCAATCCACCAAATGATAACCGAAACGTCCATTTATAACTACTTAGGTAGTGAGATCGGACGCCCGTGTGTATTGTTGTGCACGTAACAAATCCCTTGGCAGTTGGAAATCGGAAAACAGCAACCTAACGGCGCTGCCCGGGCAAAATTTCCAGGTTAAAATCTACCCAAAGTATTTCAGGATCCTCACCGGTTCTACGGAGTTCGTGCACTGAGCTAAGATTTTCCGGACGCAGGCTTGAGTTGAGTAGAACGGAACACTTATGGGTTAAACCCGTGTTCCGTGATGTTGATCCGTCGACTAAACTAAACTAAACTGATACAGCTGCACAAAAACAACACGTTTAATAAAATTACTTAGTTGAGGATCGCTATAAAACTATATCGCTATAAAGAGAGAAGAGATCCAGTGACACAACACAATCTTTTTACTCGGTGCTTTATCTGTTCATAATTCAGCATCATCACTCAGTGCTTTGCTGACTGCCGAAGGCGATCATGCCTTTCCACAAGCTGCGATCTCCGACGGTATGGATCAATTCGTATGTTGACTCCCTTCCGTGCCATGATACAAGACTGTCAAGAATCTTCTCCCTCTGTTTTCCTCTATCTCTCTTTCAACAAATCTTTTCGGTTGTCACGACACGTTCCAGTTTTTCTCTTCTCATAACGTAGCCAAATAAACGATGATTGCCTCTTTCTAATGTTGTGATAAGTTGTCTTTGCCACTTAGTTTCCCTCAAAATGTCTAGATTGCTTATTTTGCCTGTCCAAAAAATTTTCATCATTCTATAAAAGCAACACCTTCAGTGCTTCCAGAGATTTTTCCGCCTGTTTAATAATTGTCCAGGATTTGCAGCCGTATGTTAAAACTGGTTCTATGTAATATGCAAGAAATCTCTTTCTAACTTTTAGCGACAAAGACTTATTGCACAAAAGTTCTTCATTTGACAGAATGCAGTTTTTGCTTGTCCTACTCTGTTCTTTATCTCAGTGATGCATCTTCCATCTTATGTTATCCATGTGTCTAGATATCTGCATTTCTGAACTTGCTCCAAAATAACGTCATTTACTTTAATTGCACATTTAGGCACAATGTGTTTCATAATTACCCACTTTACTCGTATTTCCCATTTTAATTGCAGCTTCTTCTTTTTCAATAAATATTTTATTTATTCTGAGATATTCCTCTTATGTTGTGATATTCTCAATCATATTGACATGTTTACTAACGAGCGCAAATAATGACAACAAAAAAAGCTGCAGAAGATAGTGAGAGATAGAATAGGAATGAGGAAATTAGAAGAATTTACACACAGCCATTTCTTGCCTGGGATATTTCGCTGAAATTAGACGAATTTACACACAGCCATTTCTTGCCTGGAATATTTCGCTGAAATTAGACGAATTTACACACGGCCATTTCTTGCCTGGAATATTTCGCTGAAATTAGACGAATTTACACACGGCCATTTCTTGCCTGGAATATTTCGCTGAAATTAGACGAATTTACACACAGCTATTTCTTGCCTGGAATATTTCGCTGAAATTAGACTAATCTACACACAGCCATTTCTTGCCTGGAATATTTCGCTGAAATTAGACGAATTTACACACAGCCATTTCTTGCCTGGAATATTTCGCTGAAATTAGACGAATTTACACACAGCCATTTCTTGCCTGGAATATTTCGCTGTATCTCGTCAAGTGCATGCTTCAGAGTTATACAAAGCGATTGTAAAGTCTCACTAGACTTTGTATGTAGAACACATGTGACAAATGAAGTACAGGATGTCATCAAAATGTGCCCCACAGTCCATCGTAAAGCAATATGCAGCGAATCGCTGTCGTCTGCTAGAGTAATTCTTTGCACTCCAAATAAAAAGGTGTTATCAACGGAGGCAAAAATATTTTTGGTTGAAGTGTTTCGAAGTGTAGTGAGACTACAAACACCCGTATGAAGTGAATAAATGGATAAATCTTTGGCTGAAACACTAATGAGGTAGTCGCTGGTAGAAGACAAGGTCTGCAACCAGTCATGCAGTACATTAAAGAACAACAAATAAAATGGTTAACCTCACAAGAATTCCCTGCTACTATCTGCCACAAAGAGGCATATTGAAGAAATAGAATGTATACAGAGAAGGAAGAGGACCACTTAATAGATAAACTGATGGTATCAGGAACAACCTTAGATAAATTAATGCCGACTTACCAAGAACATTAGAAAGATCATTACAAAGAGAAATATGAAAGAGCTTTAGATAGAGCGCACAAAAGATCTTTACATCTCAACTTTCCAAAACGTTTACTGAGATAATTGGAAGAAGAGAAGAAGTGGATTTATTGTTCTCTTCTGTTTCTTTATCTGGCCTGTCTCTGTTTATTTCTTCCTTTTGTTCTTCTTTACGCTTTGCCTTTATGTGAAATGTTCAAATGTGTCTCTTGCCTGGAAATGCCAGGAAATTAACTAGTGCTATTTATGCACTCTTTAGAATGAGCACCTGTTCAGACATTTCAGACGACCACTCATAAAAACATATATACCAGGCATGACACAATGTATTTCATGCGAGTAACATATTTTAATTACTTAGCTCTGCCATGTTTTGTAGGTTATTGGCAGACGAACATATATGTATTCTAATATTCACACACCGGTATCCCTGGCCTAGGGGTTAACGTCTTTCTTCGTAATCCCGTATATCCATGTGAGAAACGTAACCTGCGCGAGAATCGGTAGCGGTTCTCGCCGCGTTGGTAACTTACGAGGTATGTGAGCCGGTCGCTCAAAAAGCAGTGGCTAAACTACTGGGCGTAATTAATCTTGCCAAGAAATCAACAATAAGCTGAAAGATGCTGATGTTGACAGCGATGTCCAGTAAAGGATATGCGAAATTTAAAAAACAAATAGTATTCATACTGACAAAGAGGTAAAACACGAACATTGATTAATTCGTTCATTCATTCAGCAGCGTGTCCTTTGCAGAACTTCGCTCCCATAACAACCTTCCGTAAAATGTATCGGTGATAAAGCGAGATGTCCCGCTCACGATACACCCATCTGGAGATCATCCACCACATCTGCAGCCATCGTCTCTTTGCCTTCCTCTTGTTTTCTTCCCGGGCATATGCCCCTCCCGATTGTCCTCTCCGAACTTTCATGACGTTTCAAGAGACATAAATACTTCAATTTTATTGGTTCTGTCGTCTTTAGTAGCCAACCTTCTTCAGTATTTAGTTTTTGTCGTATGGATTCGTTTGTTCTTTTCTGTATCCAAGATATTCATAGAACCCGCCTATAACATTTATATTTAAAGGCACGTATGTCTCACAGGCGTATGTTGCAATACGAAAGATATATGCCCTTAAAAATCTAGGTTTTGTAGTTACACAGTCACTATACACAGCCACACAACTCTAACACACACACACACATACACACACACACACACACACACACACACACACAAACACACACACACACACACAAACACACACACAAATCACAATAAACACACACACACAACATTAAGTAAACAAAAGCGAAAAAACCTTCTTATCAGGCATAGGGTGTCTTCGACATATGGTGCGTGTCCCACTTATTGCACCGGACGTATGGTGCTGGTCCCATGTATTGTACCGAACATATGGTACTGGTCCCACGTATTGTACTGGACATATGGTGCTGGTCCCAATTATTGTACCAAACATATGGTGCTGGTCCCACTTGTTGTACTGGACATATAGTGCTGGTCCTACTTGTTGTAGTGGACATATGGTGCTGGTCCCACGTGTTGTACCGGACATATGGTGCTGGTCACACTTGCTGTGCTGGTCACAATTGTTGTACTGGACATATGGTGCTGGTCCCGCTTGTTGTACTGAACATATGGTGCTAATCCCACATATTGTACTGAACATATGGTGCTGGTCCCACTTCTTGTACTGAAACATATGATGCTAATCCCACATATTGTACTGAACATATGGTGCTGGTCCCACTTCTTGTACTGAATCATATGATGCTAATCCCACATATTGTACTGAACATATGGTGCTAATCCCACATATTGTACTGGGCATATGGTGCTAATCCCACATATTGTACTGAACATATGGTGCTGGTTCCACTTGTTGTACTGAACATATGGTGCTGGTCCCACTTCTTGTACTGAAACATATGATGCTAATTCCACAAATTGTACTGAACATATGGTGCTAATCCCGCTATTTATACTGGACATACGATGCTATTTCCACATGTTGTACCCGGCATATTGTGCTGTTCCCACTTGTCTGAGACCAGTCAGCACTGGGAGGATGATACCTGCAATATCACACTTGTCACTGTTACTTCCCAGTAAATTTACTGTACCCAGTTTTGGCAAAAAATTCCTTAGAGTCTAAGCCAGTGTTTTGTTTCCCCCCCCCCCCCCCCCCCCCCCCTTATAAACCCGCTTTCACGAGGATTCAAACACACGACTATCGAACGAGAAGGCCCGCCTGCTATAAACTATGCCTCCGCAGCTCCCACAACTCCTTCCCCCACAATCACAACCCACACACACACACATCTCCCCAACACATACAGAATGGTTTCTACCGCGATCTTTGTCAGATAAATTAGGACCTCAGTTTTTCGCGCCGACGCCCACGATTGCCTAAACGAAAACACATACACACATTAGCATTAACATCACGTTTACGCAGAAAAGCAACATAGCCGCAGTCATAAACAAAACACTTAAATGTATTGTCTATGATAGTTTCAGCAAGGACAATAAGCAAGCAATTAGAAAATTGAACAAAAGCTGTATAAATGTGGATCTAGAGAAAAATACAGAGCACTTCGCGAAAAACGTTTTATGTAGGTCCAAAAGAGGATGCGATTGAAAAGATAGCTGATGGAAGCAATAAAATATAAACAAATAGATAGTTTGGTTTCTAAAATAATGTTAAAAAGACAGAATCATCATCAAGTGTTTGCCAGCTGGCGTAGGCGTTCATGTCTCTTCACAGATCTCAGTTTTTGGTGTACTGGAGCAACTCTGCTGATATTCCTCCATACAACCGTCTTAGACCATCCAGCATCATTTCTCTGGTCTGCCTCCGCCTCTCTTTCCATTGATCTTTCCAGTCGTCACGATGTCCCTCAATGCCTCTCTTCTCAAAGAAGACATAGCCTGTTGATAAAAACCAGAGTTTAGGGAATTGCTGGAGAGGAAGAGGTAGGTAGTGATGTGAGTGAGGAGGCATCGTTAAGAAGTGGCGTTTAGGAGTGTGTCAGAATGTCAAAGAAAAGTGAGACAGGAAGTTTTGGTGAGCTGGTTGTCATTGTCGAGACGGCCCTTTATTGATTGTTTACTTGATTGATTGCTTGATTTGTTAAAGGATTGATTGATTGATGGATGGATGGATGCATGCATGCATGCATGCAGGATTGATTGATTAGTTGATTGATTGGTTAAAGGATTGATGGATGGATGGATACATGCATGATTGATTGATGGATTCGTTGGTATATTGATTAGTAGATTGATTGATTGGTTAAAGATTAATGAATGGATGGATACACGCATGATTGATTGATTGATTGATTGGTTCATTGATTGATTGATTGCTTGGTTAAAAGATAGATGGATGTATGGATACATAGATGATTGAATGATTGATTGGTTGGTCGATTGGTTAAAGGATTGAAGGATAGATGGATGGAGACATGGAGGTTTGATTGATCGGTTGGTTGATTGGTTAGCTGATTGGTTGGTAGATTGATTGATTGATTGGTTAAAGGTTTGATGAATGAATGGATACATGCAAGTTTGATTGATTGATTGATTGATTGATTGATTGATTAAAGGATAAATGGATGGATACATATAGGATTGATTGATTGATTGGTTGGTTAAAGAATTGAAAGATGAATGGATCGATACAGGCAGAATTGCTTGATTGTTTGATTGATCAATTGATTGGTTAAAGGATAGATGGGTGGATGTGTACATACCTTATTGATTGATTGATTGATTGATTGGTGGAATGATTGATTGAGTGATTGATTAAAGGGTTGATGGATCAATGGATACTTGCAGAATTGATAAATTGTTGGATTGTTGGATGATTGGTTAAAGGATGGAAGGATGGATGGATGACTACATCAGGATGTATTGATTTATTGATTGTTTACCTGATTGACAAGTTAGTTGACTGGTTGATTGGTTAAAGGATTGATGGATGGATACATGCAGGATGGATGGATGGATTGACTGAACAATTGGAAGGTGTATTGACTGATTTGATGATTTGTCGATTGGTTGGTTTGTTGTTTGGCCGGGTGATTGAGTGGTTCAATGGTTAGGTGGGTGGTAGGGTGGTTGATTAGATGATTAGTTAGTAGGTTCTGTTAGTTATTTGGTTGGTTGGTTGGTTGGTTGGTGGGTTTGTTGGTTAGTTATTCTCTATGTCAGATTATGTGAAAAACCTTTATCATTATACAAGAGAAGAACCGTATTATATCCGGAATAATAATGAAGGACCATCAATTTTGAAGATGGAAGTTCAGAATTCTCTTAACCATGTGAAATCTGGCAAGACTCCGAGTCCAGACAACATCACAACAGAAATGATAAATGCCTTAGAAAATATGGAATAAACCAGACTGCTGAACGCAATGTGCAATTCTGGAGATATCCCTCCTAAATTATGTAATTCTATATTTATTGCAATCCTGAAGAAATCAGGAGCCTTGGAATGCGATCAACATCGAACAATTAGTATAATTAACCAAATCACGAAGATATTTCTAAGAATCATCATGCAAAGAGTTAGGAAGAAAATACAACCCAAAATAGGAAAACAATGTGAATTTGTAGAAGGAAAAGGTACAGTAAATTATCTCGGAAGAGTCATAACATCTGACGGGAGATGCCTTGAAGAGGTTTGAACAAAAATCGCCATGGCGAAGGTAGCCTTTTGCAAGATGGAAAACATACTGACCAATAAAAAATTGTCATTTCCAACGAGAAAAAAGAGTGTTGAGATTCTACATAGAACCTGTACTTTTGTAAGGATTTGAAGCGTGAATAATGAGTAGAAAAGCTCATATGCATCTGATGGCCGTGGAAATGTGATTTCTGAGGGAAATGCAATGAAATCATGGACAGACAGAAAAACCAATGACCAAGTCCTGCAAGAAGCAAATGAAAACAGTAAACAGTCTAAATTCAAGAAATTAGACATAGATAGTCACAATTGTTTTGACACGGTATGAGAAGAAATACATTGGAGAACTTGGTGACATCTGACAAGATTGAGGGAAAGAGAACAGGGGGAAAGCAGAGAAGTAAATACCTGGATGACTAGGCCACGTAGTATGGTAGAGACAAGAACACTGAGCTGATCCACGATTCTGGTGACCCGGTGAGATGGCAAATCATGACCGCCTAAGCTTATCGGCATGGCACATAATGATGTTGATGTCAGAGAATTCAACTCTTCGACAATTATAACAACACCCGCAGATTATAAAAACACAAAAAATATAAAACAATAACATATTATCCTAACACTCCTTAAGATCAGCAAGAACAAGGCATGCGCCCATATATCCAGTTCTCTCTCTCTCTCTCTCTCTCTCTCTCTCTCTCTCTCCATATATATATATATATATATATAATTCTTTATCACACACACACGCTCGCACACACACACACACACACACACACACACACACACACACACATTGCACGTGCGAGCGCGATTTTGCACATAATGATCTCGTCGAGGAAATTTAAGACCCCAATGTCTTAAGATGGCGTCCCAGAAGTCATTCTCAAAGCCCCTGTAGCAAGATAAAACGTCTCCGGGGACTTCCAGTTCAGGTCAGTCTGATGGGCCTCCTGAAATAAATAACCCCCGACGTGGGACAACCCACCCCAAGGATCCCCCAAAAGGGAGACCTTTCAAGTTTTGTTGAAAGTTAGTTAAGAACCCGCCATTCATCCATTTTCCGGCATAATATACGTCGTCTTCTCGTATGGTTAAATTTAGGGCGAACAAGTGCGTATGAATTGCCCAGTGCGCTGCAACCCGCTGCATGGGGAGTATGTGAGCAATGAAATAAGTGGAGATACAGTAGGTTAAACAATAACTTCTTGTATTTATGTTAGAGCAGGCGCTGTAGGGAAGTAGTTACGGATGCTATCCGTACTCCCGCATAACCGCGTTCGAAACAGCTGGCAGCAGACAGCTTTGCGTTGGTTTTCGCACAATGGTATATGTCCCGGCGTTCAGAAAGCAATGGAAAACTACTGAACATAAACTTGTCAAGAAACCACAAACAGATACAAATTTCAGGCGTTGACTACGATGCCCTGTAAAGAACAGGCAAATAACTGCGGGAGAGTGCCCGTTTATGGGCTTCATATATCGAGATTCTCATGGACTCTGTAATTCCATCTGTCCATCGTTTATTTGGCCGACTTCCTCTGCTTTCGTCTGGTGTGTATAACTGTTGTGTATAACGTCCCCCATGACACATAAAAAAGTGTAACATTTGTAGTGTTTTCATTACTTTATTTGGAAAACAATCATCTTCAAATTAATATCCTGTTAACATAAATGTTAACCTGAGCCGGTGATGGACCCTAATATAACTTTTCTTGAGGTTGAACGGGGTAATAGTGTTTTAACAGATTCAGTTGCTGGCCGAGTACCTAGATTGGCTGGGTTCTCCTTCGGGAGACCTGGGTTCCAATCCTCGATAGTGATGGAATGTTGTTTTTTTTTTCTTCTGTCGGGAGAAAAAGAAACCCCTAACCTGCACAGTTCGCAGCGACTGCGCTAGCCAGGCGGCCTTAATTTCTCAGGCTCAAGAAGTCCCTCTCACTACACTTTATATGTAGAACAATTTTGACAAATAAAGTACATGATGTCATCAAAAAATGTGCTCCACAGTCCATCGTGAAGCAATATGCAACGAATGGATGTCGTCTGCGGGAGTATTTCTTTGCACTCCAAACAGAATGGTGTTATCAACGGAAGAAAGCATTTTTCAAATGTGTTCTATATACAAAGTATGATTAGACTTTGCAAAACCCCGGTACCTTAGGCAGTAGCCGACAGTGCCTAAAGTAAGCTTGAACCAAACCAAAATGGATGGTGGAAAATAGGAAGTATGAGTGTGTCACAGTTACGACTCAAAAGTTGTTAAAATGGCAGCAGACATGTTGATTTACAACGTAATGGTAACATATATAAATCTATCGCAGATACAGGAATTCACTTAAGACGATTAATAATCACATGACACTTGATCAGTTAAAACATACACAGAAAACAATCCACCTCATTCAGCTGTACCTGACTGGATTAAAATATAAAAACCATTGTTTTATTATTCGATACAATTTATCGTTGTTTTTGCTTCATTTCTGTCAGTGTTTTGAAAGCAATTTCGTCTATCAATTTAGCTCTGACGCAAAAGATATAAACAACAAACGAGGTAAAATAGAATGATGCAGTTTGTAACTTTCACAAATAATTTCTTAGGCTTTTAAAAATGGTTTTCTTCGCATTAATTTGAGAATATCCAAAGAAAACAAAAATGTACATTATAAAATCATTGGAAATCTAATTAACCAGACACGGAAATTTCCGGGACGCAAAATGAAGCTGCCATGTTTAGTTTAACTCTTTTTTTATTGTCCGTTCCATCTGGCGTTGGTGATCATGTCTATCCACAGTCTTCTGTCAATCGTTTCTGATACCGACGTTTCTCCACGCCATGATGTCAAACTATACAGCATCTTCTTTCTTGGTCACCTTCAGCCTCTCTTCCTTTTGTGACAACATACTTCACCTTTCCCGTTCTCGTGACATGCCCGGAGAATTTGGACTGTCGCCTTCTGATGCGAGGAATCAGTTCTCTTTGTAAATGAACTCCTTCAAGATATCTTCATTGGTCTTTCTATCTGCCGACGGTGCTCTCAACAATCTTCTCCGCAGCTTTCATTTCTTCTTCTTCTACGTTCTCTGGAGTTTTTTTTTTTTTTCTTTTTTCCGGACGTGATTGCGTTGTGCCTGTTTACAGCAAAGCTACGTTCTTGCGCCGTTAGGCCGACACACCCGACTTCTGCGGGCATTTGTTGACCGGGTTAACCTTCCCGGGCCTTTCATTTTATTTCGATCGCTTGTCTTGAACTCAAGTATAGTCTACATAAGTTCTACCACTTCTAGAGCACGGGTCTCATTTTTGCGTGTGGACTGGCTTTCCCTATTACCAGTGGCCCTCGCCATTAGATGAGCCACTCCGAATTCTCGGGTACTTGTAATTAACGCCCCCAAGTCAAGGACGAGAAATCAATAGTTTAGTCTAACTAGGGGTTGAACCCACTACCTCGGCATTAGCACACCGGATGTTAAAGAACGAGTGTTCTTATTCATTCGGTCCTTGCTGACCCCCGCTTTCCATATAATTCCTCACTTGTGTGCTTATTGTCCATGATTCGCTTCTGCACACCAGGATTGACTCAATACACCTCTTAATACCTCTTTTCATATCTTTGATTCTTCTTCTTCTTCTTCTTCTTCTTCTCTTCTTCTTCTTCTTCTTCTTCTTCTTCTTCTTCTTCTCTTCTTCTTCTTCTTCTTCTTCTTCTTCTTCAGCGTTCCGAGCCATTGAGGTTCTTTGCTGCAGATACAATCCGTCTCCATTCGTCTCTCTGGTTGACCTTCTCTTGCCAGTCGTTGATTCCAAGTGCTTGTAGGTCTGTATATGTATTATCTCTCCACCGTCTTCTTGGTCTACCTCGGGATCTACGGTCATTTATTTCCTGAGTGTAAGCGAGTTTTGTTTCCCTATTATCTTCCATTCTTTCCATATGCCCCAGCCATTGTAGTCTATTAGACTTCATGATACCAGTGATTAGCGGGGACTTAAACAGATCATAAATGTCTTTGTTACTTCTTCTTTTCCACTCTCCACTTTGTGTATCCCTAATGGGTCCAAAGATGCGTCTTAAAATTTTGTTCTCAAAGGTTTGTAACAAGGCTTCGTCTCCTTTCGTTGTACTCCAGGTTTCAGAACCATACAGCACAATTGGTCTGATCAGTGTTTTTGTATATTGTGATTTTGGTGTTACGAGATAGCGCATTTGATTTTAGTAGATGTTGTAGTGCATAGTATATCTTATTTCCAGAATTGATTCTAGTTTGTATTTCTTCCCTTATGATGTTGGAGCAGTTGATTGACAAATACAAATTGTAAAGTCTATTCTCCATCTTGTGAAATACTGCCTGTGCTTGGCTTATTCTGCATGTAACTTCTACAATGCATCTTCCATCTGCTGCTATTAAAGTACCCAGATACATAAATACACTAACTTGTTTAAGAATGGTTCCATTCTTTCTGGTGTGGCACTTGGGTTCCATCCATCCATCCAGTGCCTTTCCGGTTGGCGTGGGCGATCATGCCTCTCCACAAATTACGATCTCTGACGTAATAGATCAATTCGTGTGTTGACTCCCTTCCGTGCCATGACATAAGACTGTCAGGAATCTCCTCACGCAGCCTTCCTCTATTTCTCTTTCCGCAAATCTTTCCGGTTGTCACAACATATTCAAGTTGTTGTCATCTGATAACGTGGCCAAAAAACGATGACTGCATTAAAACGTCTTGATTGCTCATATGTATATATATATATATATATATATATATATATATATATATATATATATATATATATATATATATATATATATATATATATATATATATATATAAAAGAAATCACCGCCTCGCTGGGGGTTTGAACACATGACCTCCGCGCCAGCACTAGCGTGTGTTGACGGGGCCCATTAGGTGAGTAAACAATAGTAATACTGTAACATGCCGTGCATGCCGTAATAGCCATATGAGGAAGTTTGATGTGAGACTGCAACTTCACCCGGAAGGCCATTTTAGCTGCATGGTTCTGCCAATCATGAACACGTCTACATGGGGATAGTTTTTTTTTGCTCTCTCTCTCGCTCGCTTTGAACTCAAGCGTAGTCCATACACACTATTTATAGTAGTGATTGGACTGAATTTTGCGTGTGGATTAGCTTTCCTATTAATAGTGTCCCTCGCCATCAGGCGAACCCACTCCGACTTCAGGGGCACTTGTAATTTACGTCCCAAAGTCATGGACGACAGGTCAACATTTTAGTCCCAGCTGTCCGGTGTAGGAGATGAACCGCTTACCTCGGTATCAGCACACCGGATGTTTAAGAACACGCGTTCTTATCCATTTGGCCATGTTGACCTGCGGGGTTTGGTGTGAGTTGGTTAAGGTCAATGCTATACTGGGAAAAGACAGCAGAAGAAGGAGGAGGTGGAAGGAAGGGAGGAAGGACGGAGGAAGAAACGACGGAAGGAAATAAAGAAGACAGGCCATGTAGACTGGCAGGCAGGAAAAAAAGGTTAGTTACACATTATTTACAGGACGTAGCAGTCAATTCCAGCATGTTTTGCAGCATGTTGTGGCTTTCGTGATTCCTGGACAAGTTTACGTTCAGTAGTTCGCCATTGTTTTCTGAACGACCGGCACTCATACCATTTCATAAAAACTAACACATGGCTGTCTGCTCCCAAATCGCCCGCACCTGTGTTTTGAACGCGGTATGCGGGATTGCGAACTGTGTACGTAACCTCTTCGCAGTGGCAGGAAAGGGAAAAGGAATGAATGAATGAATGTTTGGCTTGGTGGATTTCGGAGAGCAAATCAATTTATAAAAGGGAGGAGGGAGAGGATGAATACAAGGAGGCAGATGACTAGAAGGACAAGAGGAGAAAGAGGAGGAGGAGAAGTAGAGAAGAAGGAAAGGAAGGAGGCAGCGAAAGAGGTAGAAGGATTGTTTGGCTCAGTGGATTAAAAAGCCCAAATCCATGTCTAAAATAATGAGAGTCCTCATCTCTGTGGGAATTGGAACACGTGACCAGTGTGCCGACATTCCCTGGTGTGTGTAGTTATACTTAATTACACCTGTCCCAGGCAGTTACTTTGAAAGTGCACCTGTCTAGTTCAGGGTGAGTTAAATTAATAAATGTCTGGAATTGAAATAGCTTGAGAAACAATTAGAGAAACGTTAAAGGGTTGTGGAAACACTTTCCAGACTGATGGTTCTCAAACTACACGGCTCCTGCGATCTCTTTGGGTGCTTGGCGAGTGGGTGGGTGGAAAATGTGGGAGGGTGAGTGTGTGTAGGTTGGGGGTGGGTGGGTGCGTGTGTGCGGGTGCGGGATGTGTGGGTGGTGGAGATTTGTGGGCAGGGGATGTGTGTAAGTGGGGAATGTGTGGGTGGGTGCGGGTTTTGTGTGTGGGTAGGTGCGGGATATGTGAGTTGGCCGGAATATGTGTGTGTGGGTGTTGGATATGTGGTTGGGGTATGTGTGTTTGGCTGAGTGGTTGGGGTGTGTGGGTGGGTGGTGGAGGGTATGTGGGTGGGTGAGTGTTGGTAGGTTATGGGATGGGTGGAGGATGTGTGCATGTGGGTGGGGAGATGTGTGAAGGTGGGGGATGTGTGGGTGGGTGATGCATGGGTGGATGCATGCATGTATGTCTGGGTTTGTGTGTGGGTAGGTGGGGGTGTGTGGAGGGATGTGTGGTGGGTGGGAAGATGGTGTATGTGAGGGGAGGGTGTGGGTTTGGGAAATGGGTGGATGGACTGGGTGCATGTATGTGCCTGTGGATATGTATGTGGTTGGGTGGTGGATGTGTGTGTGGGAGACACGCGGGTGGATAGGGGATGAGTGGGTGGGTGGGGGATTTGTCTTATAACATGGTAACATGCATTGTTTATGTTTACAACATTCATTTGACAATGTTTTTTTTCCTATGTGAATGCACTATGCACTGATGAACGAAAGATGAGTGATTGGAAGGGCCGAATATAAGACTGGGCCTGCGTGCCCAATTTGTTACCCTTTGAAAATAAAGTTCGTTCGTTCGTTCTTTCACTGTTTCAGTGCCAAACAAAACGTAGGTTAGGACCAAACGTGGTAAACAACCAAATGAACAAGTATTGTAAATTTCCGATTACGCTGCAATTGCGAAAGATACCACGAAACAAAACAAATAACGTGATGGACCTAGTATAGTGGTATGCAGTCCTTGTGTCCAAATGGGAGGTCAAGTTTAGCCATATGGTATCAGTTAAATGATATGTTATTCAGTTAAAATCGCTTGAGTTAAAAGTCGCATTCCAGCTCGTATGCTTGGCTACATAGAAATGCAAATTATGAAATATTTGTCAAGCAGTTGAGAATAAAATATTATTACATCATCATCATCGTGTGCCCTACCACCTGATGTAGGCGTTCATGATTCTCCACAAATCTAGCTTCTTGCTTTTCTTGAACAACTCTGCTGATGATATTCCTCCATGGCAAGGTCTACGTCCATCCAGCATCATTTCTCTCGGTCTTCCTCTGCCACTTTTCACATTGATCTTTCCAGTCGTCACGATATTTTGCAATGCTTATCTTCATACCACATGACCTAACAACGTCGTCTGTCGATTTCCTGTTCACCAACATAGCCAGTTCTGTGTTGGTTGACGAGGCCCCTAGTTTTCCCAATGTTCTTCTCGTGTCTGGCCGTGCCAATTCTTACTCCCGAGTCGCTCATTCTGGACAACGATGTGGATTTACTGACATCAAAGACCTCCGCTCTCGACACTACTCTAAAGGCATTAATAACATCGGCGCGATCCACGGGCTGGCCATCTGCGGGAATGCATAGCCAGTAAGTTTATCAGCTCGTTCATTTCCCTCAGCTCCCTCTCGTCCCGGAATGAAGATGAATGTGAATCTGCGGACAACATACATCCACAGCGATTCAGTCATTGTCTACGTAGAGAACCCGCCTCGACCTTTAGGATCATGCTCATTGAATAACAGGACAGTATATACATATAACCAGTATCCCTGGCCCAGGGGTTAAACGAATTTCTCCGTAATCCCGTTTATCTACGCAGGATAACACAGCGCGCGAGAATTGGTAGCGATTCTCGCCGTGTTGATGACTTGCTGGATAAGTGAGCCGCCCGCTCAGAAAGCAATGGCAAACTACTGAGCGTAATCTTCCCAATAAATCAACAACAGCGGTAACATGCTGGTGTTGATAGAGATGTCCTGTAAAGGATATTTGTTTTTCGGTGTTTCCATCCTGTTTCAGGATATTGCGGTCGACATCAGCATCTTTCAGCTGTATGTTGATTCCTAGGCTAGATTACGCTCATCAGCACGCCACAACCTTCTGAGCGACCGGCTCCATACTCTCATAAGTCCTTGGCGTGACTCGAACCGCTTCCAATTCTCGAGCGCTCACGTCAACCACGACAGTATTCGGGGTTACGGAGAAAGCTGCTAAACCATCGACCAGGGAGACCGGCTGTAAAGGATATGCGAAAAAAAATTTACATATAAGTCCCTGGAAGATATGTGTCTATGCTTCTTGGAACTCAAGCCATTTCCCTGTTGTGTGAACTGAAACAATCATCATCCATCCATCCATCCATCATGTGCCATGCCGGTAAGCGTGGGCGGTCATGTTCTGCCATCTCACTCGATCAACAGAGTCGTGGATCAGTTCCGTGTTTCTGTCTCGACCATGCCACAAGGCCAAGCCTTCCAGATACTTGTTTCTAGGTCTTCCCCTTGGTCTGTTCCCCTCGATCTTACCAGTTGTCACCAAGTTCTCCAAATCATTTCTTCTCATAACATGCCCAAAAAATTGTGACTGTCTACGTCTAATGTCTCTGATCAGTTTACGATCTTCATTTGTTTCTTGAAGGACTTGTTCATTGGTCTTTCTGGCTGTCCATGGTATTCTTTGCATTTTCCTCAGAAACCACATTTCTGCAGCCATCAGATGTTTTTCAGCCTGGCTGCTCATTGTCCAAGCTTCACATCCATATAAAAGTACAGGTTCTATGTAGCATCTCAACACTCTTTTTCTCGTTTCAATTGACATCTTTTATTGGTCAGTATGTTTTTCATCTTGCTAAAGGCTACTTTTGCCATGGCGATTCTTGTTCTAATCTCTTCAAGGCATCTCCCATCAGATGTTATTACTGTTCCGAGATAATTGTACCTATTCACTTGTTGAAGAATATTCCCATTTACTAGTTATATTACATTGTGGTATTTCGTTCTTCCTAGTGACGACCATAATCTGTGTCTTTTTACAATTTAATTCTAACCCTAGTTGTTCACTGTGTGTAACAACCGCATCTACTAAATTGTGCAGGTCCTGTTCATTGTCTGCAATCAAGACTGTATCATCTGCATATCTAATGTTATTGATGCATCGTCCCCCAATCATCATCATCATGTGCTATATAAATGGCTATATAACTGAACTAATTGACATTGTCAGTTTATCTCCATAGGCACTTCAATGCCCATAGCTGCGAAAGACATAGCCCATCCTAGCACTCATGGAAATGTAGTTGGGAGTTTCCCTTCTTTAAAACCGAGACCAGAGTGGCAGTTCTTAGTCTCTCCAGCACATTTTAAAAGGCTTGTTTCTGTATTATTATTCTTCTTCTTAAGTCCAAGTCATATGGCTTTGGCGGTCATGTATCTCCATATCCTGTAGTCTCGAGGGGTTGGCAATAATTTCTGCTACTGATGTTCCTCCATGCTATGAAGTCAAACTGTCCAGCATCTTCTCTGCTCATCTCCCCACGCCTCTCCACCCCTCCAATCTTCTTGTAATGATGTCACACTTCAACTGTTCCCTTTTCATAACATGCCCAAATAATGTTGACTGTCCTCTTACAAAGCGAGTAACCAGTTTTCTTTGTGACTAATATGTTATTTTCTTTGCTAACTAATTCTAATTATTATTCATCCAGTCTGTACTTTCGTTTCTTGATTCTGTGATTTAAATTATCCCCTCCTTCACGCTATAGTAATTCTACTGTGAAATCTATTCTTGTGGATTTAGACCCTCGGAAGAAATCTCTTTCTAATTAGACTATGTTTTAGTGCTTGTCTTGGTTGCATTCATTTTCTTCTTGAATTATGCTATTACTCAACTTCTTAACTTCTTTGATGAGATTCCTGTTAGAGTGATTCAGCTGGTATTTTTTGCAGCTATTCGATTAGCCCTAAAGTGCAGTTTTGTCAGTCGCTTTTAAGTAGTTCAGTCAATTCCCGTGAAGGTGTCTTGAGAACTGATCCATGTATTGTTTGAGCATTGAAGACATAACAGTAGATTGTGATATTTATTGCCTGGCATTTTTCGCAGTATCTCGTCAGGTGCTTACTGCAGAATTTACACAACATACACTAAAGTAATTAGATACATCGTTCAAGATTGCTGCAGATTTTATACAACATACACTAAAGTAATTAAATACATCGTTCAAGATTGTTAAAGAATTTACACAACATACACTAAAGTAATTAGATACATCGTTCAAGATTGCTGCAGATTTTATACAGCATACACTAAAGTAATTAAATACATCGTTCAAGATTGATGCAGAATTTACACAACATACACTAAAGTAATTAGATACATTGTTCAAGATTGCTAAAGAATTTACACAACATACACTAAAGTAATTAGATACAGCATTCAAGATTACTGTTCTAGAAATTGCACTTTCAGTAATTTGCCATTGCTTTCTGACAGAGAGGTCATCGTTTATGTCCAGCTTAATAGCGGTGTAGGGATTGATTGATTGATTGATTGATTGATTGATTGATTTAGGAACCGACATCGCAGCATTCGGGACATTCCCATAAGCGCTCCGTCCCCATCCTCAGCAGCCATCGAAGAGTTCCAACACTAATAGTTCCAGTAGCAATCTGATTATATGACCGTCTCGCCTTTCCTCTGAGCGTCGAGCGTCGGCCGTCGGCCAGATCCCCTCGTCACACCTTGCTGCCTCATTCTTACCAGACTATGGTGATCCATTTGCTCCTACTGGTGTAGGGATTGAACGACTACCCACAAGCCCACCAGAAATTTAAGCCTATTGATTTGCACTCCCTCTCTTGAAATCAAGCATAGTCCATCGCGTGCTAATATTTATAGTGCATTGAACTGATTTTAGCATGTGGATTAGCTTTCCATATTACCTGCGTCCCTGGCCATCATGCAGACCCACCCCGACTTCAGAGGTATTTGGTATTTACGTCCCTAAGTCAAGGACGAGAAGTCAAAATAAATCGGCACCGGATGTTAAAAACGGGCGCTCTGATCCATTCATCCACGCTGATCACCAGATTTAAGCTGGAACGAACGTGTAATCAAGTTTTGCCAGTTGCGATTTATTCTACCGACATCGTATTACCTATTAGCAACACTTGTGTGCTTCCTTCTGTGCTACCTGCTGTCTTATGTGCTTCCTTCTGTGCTATCTTTTGTTCTACATCTGTGCTATCTTTTCTTCTACCTTCTGTGCTATCTTTTGTTCTTCCTTCTGTGCTATCTTTTGTTCTACCTTCTGTGATATCTTCTATGTTACTTTTGATTATATATTTTGTGCTTTCTTTTGTTCTATCTTTTGTTCTACTTCTGTGGTATCTTCTGTGGTATCTTCTGTGCTACCTTTTGTTCTACTTTATGTGCTATCTTTTGTTCTAACCTCTTGTTATATCTTTGTGCGACCCTACTGTGCTACCTTCTGTGCTGTCTTATTGCTTTTTGTGCTTCCTTTTGTGCTACCTTTAGTGCTACATTTTGTGCTAACTTTTGTCCTACCTTCTGTGCTTCCTTTTGTGCTAACTTTGGTGCCACCTACTGTGCTGCATTTGTGCTTCCTTTTATGCTACTTTACGTGCTACCTTTGTGCTAATGTTTATCCTTCAATTTGTGCTACCTTTTATGCTTCTTATTGTGCTACCTGTCAAAGAACCTTCATGGTGAGAGTATACGACATGCGTAAGAACTACATAGCCAGGTGGTCGGGACAAAAAGATTGGAAATAGTACTTCGTGAAAGGTACCATTGCTGTTCCACACTTACTCATCCAATCTGCATCAGACAGCACATTCTTTCCTCCAGTGTCTAACTACATTCGTTTTAAATGGATGTGAAAATCGGAATTGCTTTAAAAGAATTGTATACTTCTATTTAATAAAAAATATTTTTGTTTTGTTTTGGATATTATATAGTGTGCATCACTACAATCAGGATGCCATTAAAAATCATTCCATGCGCCACTTATCGCACGCAAGCCGCAGGTTGCTCTACTTCATGTGAAAAGGGAAGGCAACTAAGAATTAAAGACCGGCTGTGACTAAATTTAAGAACCGTTAAAAGTCGATAACATTCTAGTTTATCTAAAACAGCAAGACAACAAAGAATTGAAGCCCCTCTCTATAGAACTTTTAAGAACCTGCCATCACAGCCAGATTTGCACTTACACTTTCAAATTACCCAAACAAAGAACGGAAGTGTCTCCATCTTACATTGCTCAATGTTGCCATCATTTCTAAACATGCCCCTAAGTATGGATAAATCCTCGAGCGGGACTGACGCCCATATCGCGTCCCGCTGATCTAATTTAATTTGGATGTCTTGTTATGAATATAAAGAAAAACATTGGCCTCATGCACTTGTGCGCTGGAAATTGATCAATTTTTGAATCAAGTACTTGCCTGAATGTCTGGAATAATTTCTGGCAGATGGAGCGCGGGTTAAATGTTGGAAAATGGAATCTAGCTTGCAGCCTTTAAGGTCAACGTTGCAAGGTGATATGGGATTTGTTTTTATAATGTGGACACGTAGAAATGGATTAGACACGATTGTTGGTTTGTTTATTGTTGATCACTTGGCCCCAAGACAAGATTTCTTTTCTTTGTTATGCTTCTTATTTTTTCCTTCCTTCCTTCCTTCCTTCCTTCCTTCCTTCCTTCCTTCCTTCCTTCCTTCCTTCCTTCCTTCCTTCCTTCCTCTCTTGATATTCTTTCTTCTTCTTCTTCTTCTTCTTCTTCTTCTTCTTCTTCTTCTTCTTCTTCTTCTTCTTCTTCATGTTTTCCCCACATGGATATACGGGATTACGAACAATGTCGTTTATCCCTTGGCCATGTCCAGATAGCCTGCCCAAATAATCTTGACCATCTACATCCACTAATTTATCTAATTAGTTTCCTGAAAATATCTCACCAAAGACATCTGTCTGGTGAAAGAATGCATTAATTTCCTTTGAAAACGAGCATGCACAATATTTTCACCCGACCAGACTGTCTCTTATCTGGCGTGGTATATGTGGTTTGTGTTTATTGTTTGTCCCCAGCGTCCTAACATACCTTATTTATTTCTGTTGGAGGTGCAACTGGATACTTTGCTTACTCTTCCAAACAAGATCGATAAGAGGCAGAAACAAATGAACATGTACTGAGAGAAACTGGTAGGAGACAAGAAAGATGTTTCTGAAGAGGGACAATAGTTTTCTAGACTGCTGGAGTGTTTATATGTCGCTGATTTCCAATCATTTATTTCGGTGGCTTTCTGACATTGTGAGGGTTTTATTTTGCCTTTGTCGTTGTTCAAATTTCAGAAGTTGATGTTTTTATCCGTTCTTTCAGTTCACGTCTTGATTATCCACTTAAATCACCCGAATCATGGACACGTAGCAGACAAGTGAGAGCTTGTGTGGACGCCGCGGAGATGTGGTTTAAATGAGAATAATGAGAACACCGTTAAAGGATAGAAAGAGCAATGAAGATCTCACGAAAGGAGTTAACCAACAAAACAACTGGTTACTCGCATCAGAAGAAGATAGTCCACTTTCTTTGGGCACGTCATGAGAAGGAGAAGCTGGAGTTTATGTCATATCGAGCAGGTTGGAGGGAAAGAGAGGCAGGAGAAGCTGGAGTTTATGTCACATCGAGCAGGTTGGAGGGAAAGAGAGGCAGGAGAAGCTGGAGTTTATGTCACATCGAGCAGGTTGGAGGGAAAGAGAGGCAGGAGAAGCTGGAGTTTATGTCACATCGAGCAGGTTGGAGGGAAAGAGAGGCAGGAGAAGCTGGAGTTTATGTCACATCGAGCAGGTTGGAGGGAAAGAGAGGCAGGAGAAGCTGGAGTTTATGTCACATCGAGCACGTTGGAGGGAAAGAGAGGCAGGAGAAGCTGGAGTTTATGTCACATCGAGCACGTTGGAGGGAAAGAGAGGCAGGAGAAGCTGGAGTTTATGTCACATCGAGCAGGTTGGAGGGAAAGAGAGGCAGGAGAAGCTGGAGTTTATGTCACATCGAGCAGGTTGGAGGGAAAGAGAGGCAGGAGAAGACCAAAAGGAGGTGCTGGACATGTTGAAACATGGCATGGATCAGCGTTGGTGTCAGAAACGATTCTCATCACAGGAGACAGAAGGCTTTTATCAGACATGATCATCATCGCCACAAGGCATGGACTATACGAATATTAGCAGTATACGAGACACAAGGCTGTAGTCAGACATGATCACCAACGCCACACAGCATGGATTACAGGAAGAATGGCAGTACACTAGACAGAAAGCTTTGGTCAGACATGATCACCAACCCAACACGGCATGGACTATACGAAGAGATTAAACAGGCAACAGAGAGATAAGAAAAAAAAAACAGAAGAGAGAAAAGATTCCATACAACACAAATAATAATTTTCTAGACGGCTGAAGTGTAAATATGGCAAAGAGCAATACCCATAGATAACTGCAGACCTGGTCTACATATTTAGTTGCATTCAGACAAAGCTTATAGAAAGACAAAACATTTCCCCAAATTGTTCAACCTCCCTGTTCTACCATGTTTACATATTCTCTAACCCCACTGTTCTACCATGTTTACATATTGTCTAACCCCACTGTCCTACCATGTTTACATATTCTCTAACCCCACTGTCCTACCATGTTTACATATTCTCTAACCCCACTGTCCTACCATGTGTACATATTCTCTAACCCCACTGTCCTACCATGTTTACATATACTCTAACCCCACTGTCCTACCATGTTTACATATTCTCTAACCCCACTGTCCTACCATGTTTACATATAATCTAACCCCACTGTCCTACCATGTTTACATATACTCTAACCCCACTGTCCTACCATGTTTACATATTCTCTAACCCCACTGTCCTACCATGTTTACATATACTATAACCCCACTGTCCTAATATATTTACATATTGTCTAACCCCACTGTCCTACCATGTTTACATATTGTCTAACCCTACTGTCCTACCATGTTTACATATTGTCTAACCCCACTGTCCTACCATGTTTACATATTGTCCAACCCCACTGTCCTACCATGTTTACATATACTCTAACCCCACTGTCCTACCATGTTTACATATACTCTAACCCCACTGTCCTACCATGTTTACATATTCTCTAACCCAACTGTCCTACCATGTTTACATATACTCTAACCCCACTGTCCTACCATGTTTACATATACTCTAACCCCACTGTCCTACCATGTTTACATATTGTCTAACCCCATTGTCCTACCATGTTTACATATACTCTAACCCCACTGTCCTACCATGTTTACATATACTCTAACCCCACTGTCCTACCATGTTTACATATACTCCAACCCCATTGTCCTACCATGTTTACATATTGTCTAACCCCACTGTCCTACCATGTTTACATATACTCTAACCCCACTGTCCTACCATGTTTACATATACTCTAACCCCACTGTCCTACCATGTTTACATATTCTCTAACCCCACTGTCCTACCATGTTTACATATTGTCCAACCCTACTGTCCTACCATGTTTACATATACTCTAACCCCACTGTTCTACCATGTTTACATATACTCTAACCCCACTGTCCTACCATGTTTACATATACTCTAACCCCACTGTCCTACCATGTTTACATATTCTCTAACTCCACTGTCCTACCATGTTTACATATTCTATAACCCACTGTCCTACCATGTTTACATATACTCTAACCCCACTGTCCTACCATGTTTACATATTCTCTAACCGCACTGTCCTACCATGTTTACATATTGTCTAACCCCACTGTCCTACCATGTTTACATATTCTCTAACCCCACTGTCCTACCATGTTTACATATTGTCTAACCCTAATGTCCTACAATGTTTACATATTCTCTAACCGCACTGTCCTACCATGTTTACATATTCTCTAACCCCACTGTCCTACAATGTTTACATATTGTCTAACACTAATGTCCTACCATGTTTACATATTGTCTAACCCCACTGTCCTAACATGTTTACATATTCTCTAACCCAACTGTCCTACCATGTTTACATATTCTCTACCCCCACTGTCCTACCATGTTTACATATTGTCTAACCCTAATGTCCTACCATGTTTACATATTCTCTAACCCCACTGTCCTACCATTTTTACATATTCTCTAACCCCACTGTCCTACCATGTTTACATATTGTCTAACCCCACTGTCCTACCATGTTTACATATTGTCTAACCCTACTGTCCTAACATGCTTACATATTGTCTAACACTAATGTCCTACCATGTTTACATATTGTCTAACCCCACTGTCCTACCATGTTTACATATTCTCTAAACCCACTGTCCTACCATGTTTACATACTGTCTAACCCTAATTCCCTACCATGTTTACATATTCTTTAAACCCACTGTCCTACCATGTTTACTTATTCTCTAACCCCACTGTCCTACCATGTTTATATATACTCTAACCCCACTGTCCTACCATGTTTACATACTGTCTAACCCTAATTCCCTACCATGTTTACATATTCTCTAACCCCACTGTCCTACCATGTTTACATACTGTCTAACCCTAATTCCCTACCATGTTTACATATTCTCTAACCCCACTGTCCTACCATGTTTACTTATTCTCCAACCCTACTGTCCTACCATGTTTACATATACTCTAACCCCACTGTCCTACCATGATTACATACTGTCTAACCCTAATTCCCTACCATGTTTACATATACTCTAACCCCACTGTCCTACCATGTTTACGTACTGTCTAACCCTAATTCCCTACAATGTTTACATATTCTCTAACCCCACTGTCCTACCATGTTTACATATTCTCTAACTCCACTGTCCTACCATGTTTACATACTGTCTAACCCTAATGTCCTACCATGTTTACTTATTCTCTAACCCCACTGTCCTACCATGTTTACATATTGTCTAACCCCAATGTCCTACCATGTTTACATATTGTCTAACCCTAATGTCCTACCATGTTTACATATTCTCTAACCCCAATGTCCTACCATGTTTACATATTCTCTAACCCCACTGTCCTACCATGTTTACGTATTCTCTAACCCCACTGTCCTTCCATGTTTACATATTCTCTAAACCCACTGTCCTACCATGTTTACATATTCTCTAACCCCACTGTCCTACCATGTTTACAGATTCTCTAACCCCACTGTACTACCATGTTTACATATTGTCTAACCCTAATGTCCTACCATGTTTACATATTCTCTAACCCACTTTTCTACCATGTGTACATATTCTATAACCCCACTGTCCTACCATGTTTACATATACTCTAACCCCACTGTCCTACCATGTTTACATATTGTCTAACCCCACTGTCCTACCATGTTTACATATTCTCTAAATCCACTGTAATACCATGTTTACATATTGTCTAACCAAACTATCCTACCATGTTTACATATTCTCTAACCCCACTGTCCTAACATGTTTACATATTCTCTAGCCCCACTGTCCTACCATGTTTACATATTCTCTAACCCCACTGTCCTACCATGTTTACATAATGTCTAACCCTAATTCCCTACCATGTTTACATATTGTCTAACCCTAATGTCCTACCATGTTTACATATTGTCTAACCCCACTATCCTACCATGTTTACATATTCTCTAACCCCACTGTCCTACCATGTTTACGTATTCTCTAACCCCACTGTCCTACCATGTTTACATATTCTCTAACCCCACTGTCCTACCATGTTTACATACTGTCTAACCCTAATTCCCTACCATGTTTACATATTGTCTAACCCTAATGTCCTACCATGTTTACATATTCTCTAACCCACTTTCCTACCATGTGTACATATTCTATAACCCCACTGTACTACCATGTTTACGTATTGTCTAACCCTAATGTCCTACCATGTTTACATATTCTCTAACCCCACTATCCTACCATGTTTACATATTCTCTAACCCCACTATCCTACCATGTTTACATATTGTCTAACCCTAATGTCCTACCATGTTTACATATTCTCTAACCCCTCTGTCCTACCATGTTTACATATTGTCTAACCCCACTGTCCTACCATGTTTACATACTGTCTAACCCTAATGTCCTACCATGTTTACATATTCTCTAACCCCACTGTCCCACCATGTTTACATATTGTCTAACCCTAATGTCCTACCATGTTTACATATTCTCTAACCCCACTGTCCTACCATGTTTACATACTGTCTAACCCCACTCTCCTACCATGTTTACATATTGTCTAACCCTAATGTCCTACAATGTTTACATATTGTCTAACCCCACTGTCCTACCATGTTTACATACTGTCTAACCCCACTGTCCTTCCATGTTTACATATTGTCTAACCCCACTCTCCTACCATGTTTACATATTGTCTAACCCCACTCCCCTACCATGTTTACATATTGTCTAACCCCATTGTCCTACCATGTTTACATATACTCTAACCCCACTGTCCTACCATGTTTACATATACTCTAACCCCACTGTCCTACCATGTTTACATATACTCTAACCCCACTGTCCTACCATGTTTACATATACTCTAACCCCACTGTCCTACCATGTTTACATATACTCTAACCCCACTGTCCTACAATGTTTACATATACTCTAACCCCAATGTCCTACCATGTTTACATATTCTCTAACCCCACTGTCCTACCATGTTTACATATTGTCCAACCCTACTGTCCTACCATGTTTACATATACTCTAACCCCACTGTCCTACCATGTTTACATATACTCTAACCCCACTGTCCTACCATGTTTACATATACTCTAACCCCACTGTCCTACCATGTTTACATATTCTCTAACCCCACTGTCCTACCATGTTTACATATTGTCTAACCCTAATGTCCTACCATATTTACATATACTCTAACCCCACTGTCCTACCATGTTTACAAATTGTCTAACCCTAATGTCCTACCATGTTTACATATTCTCTAACCCCACTGTCCTACCATGTTTACATACTGTCTAACCCACTGTCCTACCATGTTTACATATTCTCTAACTCCACTGTCCTACCATGTTTACATATTCTATAACCCACTGTCCTACCATGTTTACATATACTCTAACCCCTCTGTCCTACCATGTTTACATATTCTCTAACCGCACTGTCCTGCCATGTTTACATATTCTCTAACCCCACTGTCCTAACATGTTTACATATTGTCCAACCCCTCTGTCCTACCATGTTTACATATACTATAACCCCACTGTCCTACCATGTTTACATATTGTCTAACCCTAATGTCCTACCATGTTTACATATTGTCTAACCCCACTCTCCTACCATGTTTACATATTGTCTAACCCCACTCTCCTACCATGTTTACATATTGTCTAACCCCACTGTCCTACCATGTTTACATATTCTCTAACCCACTGTCCTACCATGTTTACATATTGTCTAACCTCACTGTCCTACCATGTTTACATATTGTCTAATCCCACTGTCCTACCATGTTTACATATTGTCTAGCCCCACTGTCCTACCATGTTTACATATTGTCTAACCCCACTGCCCTACCATGTTTACATATTGTCTAACCCCACTGTCCTACCATGTTTACATATTGTCTAACCCCACTGTCCTACCATGTTTACATATTGTCTAACCCTAATGTCCTACCATGTTTACATATTGTCTAACCCCACTGTCCTACCATGTTTACATATTGTCTAACCCCACTGTCCTACCATGTTTACATATTGTCTAACCCTAATGCCCTACCATGTTTACATATTGTCTAACCCCACCCTCCTACCATGTTTACATATTGTCTAACCCCACTGTCCTATCATGTTTACATATTGTCTAACCCCACTGTCCTACCATGTTTACATATTGTCTAACCCCACTGTCCTACCATGTTTACATATTCTCTAACCCCACTGTCCTAACATGTTTACATATTGTCTAACCCCACTGTCCTACCATGTTTACATATTGTCTAACCCTAATGTCCTACCATGTTTACATATACTATAACCCCACTGTCCTACCATGTTTACATATTCTCTAACCCCACTGTCCTACCATGTTTACATATTCTCTAACCCCACTGTCCTACCATGTTTACATATTGTCTAACCCCACTGTCCTATCATGTTTACATATTGTCTAACCCCACTGTCCTACCATGTTTACATATTCTCTAACCCCACTGTCCTAACATGTTTACATATTGTCTAACCCCACTGTCCTACCATGTTTACATATTGTCTAACCCCACTGTCCTACCATGTTTACATATTGTCTAACCCCACTGTCCTACCATGTTTACATATGTGAAGACACATGAAGGGTGTAGCATAGGTGGGAGCGCAAGCGCATTTGAAATACCACTACTTTTATCGTTTCTTTACTTATTCAGTCCATCGTGGAAGGTTGGGAGACATTGCTCGCAATAGACAAGTGATGTCTCCTGTAGTAGCTCTGTCGGGCCTATTCCCGCTGGTCGCGGGGGCCGCTAAAAGTCAGGTGGAGAGTCTGATGATAGTGCACGCTTTACACAGGTCCGGACACTTGTGATTGACAGTAGTGCGCGCCCCTATGGTCCGGTCTCGTACGAGGTCCTCACCTGTGGGACTTGGCTGAACGCCTCTAAGCCGGGTCCCGTGGGTGTCAGGGTCTGGCCATCACTCGCCACCTGCTCGTGGTGGCGAGGTCTCGGAGGATTCGACGCTGTGCCGCCAGCGTCTGCAGCCTACCTTGTGCCAGACGTATTGGTTACCCATTCCTCTGGACAACACAAGGTTAGGCCGAGAGAGAGGACATGTCGTTTGGGCGCCACATGATCCTCTGAAGCTCTGCCCAGACATTGTGATGGAATATTGGCCACATTCCAACTCACATACTTTGGTCTGTAAAGACTGCAAGGTGTCAACGACTGTCCTACCATGTTTACATAGTGACTAACCCCATTGTCCTACCATGTTTACATATTCTCTAACCCCACTGTCCTACCATGCTTACATATGTCTAACCCCACTGTCCTACCATGTTTACATATTCTCTAACCCCACAGTCCTATACCGCAAGGTACTATATGAATTAATGATAAATTGTACACTGTTCAAGGTGGTCCACTTATCAAAAGGTAAGTCCCAGTTGGGAGCCGTCCATTATTTTGTCGCCTTTTGTAAACTGTCGGGGATATTTTGTTTTTGGTTCCGCTCGCTCGCTTTGAACTCAAGATAATCCATCCTCTAGTGCAGTGGTTCTCAATCTTTTTAGAACCGTGCCCCCCTTCACCATATTTTCAGAACGTCATTCCCCCCTTTCGTATTTCCTACCTAAAAATCCCGCCCCGCCTCTACACAGTATATGTAATAATGGAAGCTAAATTTAATAGCACATCCTAAAACAAGTCTAGACGTTCACATAAAACATGATTTGTGGGTCTACTTACTTTATAAATTGAATTTTACAAGTGTGAGACGTACAGAACCGTACAACATGAAGGAAAAACAATATCAAGTAATCGGTTCTTGTATTAACGCGATCTTGAAATAATCGTAATTCCCCACCGGTTGAGAACCACTGCTCTAGTGCACTGGACTAATTTTTGCGTCTGGATTACCTTTCCCTATTACCAATGAAAATTGATTAGAGAAATTAGACGTAGACAGTCAACATTTTTTGGACATGTTATGAGAAGAAATGGACTGGAGAACTTAGTGACAACTGGCAAGATCGAAGGGAACAGACTAAGAGGAAGACCGAGAGGGAAATACCTTGATGGCTTGGCCACATGGCATGGACGAGACAGGAACACTGAGCTGATCCACGACTCTGGTGATCGAGTGAAATGGCGAGTAATGACCGCCCACGCTTTCCGGCATGGCACATGATTGATTGATTACCCATGTCCTTCGACATCAGGCAAACCCATACCGATTTCAGAGGTATTTATAATTTACTTCCAGAAGTGAACATTTTAGTTCAGCTGACCGGTGTAGGGGTTTAACCCCCTACCTCGGCATCAGTACACCGGATGTTTAAGAATGAGCGATCTTATCCATTCAGCCAAATGACCGCTAAACTGTCGAGTTGTTGTTGTTGCTTTGTTGTTGCTTTGTTGTTGTTCAGTTCAGAGGTAGATGTTTTTTTCCGCTCTTCCAGTTCATATTTGTGCTATCTTCTTAATTCCTTTGTACTGCAGTACTAATTTGATTTTCAGATTGTGTTTTGAGTGATCGTGTACGTGTATTGATAGCTGATCTTTCATTGCCAATTTTAGGCGTTGCGTTTTGCTACGGTCATATTTTTGCTTAGTTATCTCAAGGATGTGTTATTGTTTTTTGTTTCTGCAAAAACAACGGCTGTTATTGTTGAATCGATTTTTCTTTGCGTGTGTTCACAAATTGTTCTTCTTCTGCTTCCTCTTCTGTTTCCTTCTTCCTCTGCCTTCTTCCGCTTCTTCTTCCCCTGCTTCCACTCCTGCTTTTGCTTCTCTTTTCTCCTCCCCCCCCCCTTCTACCTCCCCATCCTATCTCCCATCACCTAATCCTTTCCTCTCCTCCTCCCACACCCGCATCCTCCCTACCCCATCATCTCCTCCCATCCTCTATCCTCTCCCCCATACTCTCTACCCTTCCCTCCCCCTCCACTTCCTCCCTCTCCCATCCTCTCTCCCCTCCCCCATCCTCTCACCTCCATCCTCTCTCCCCTCCCCCATTTCTCTCTCCCCTCCCCCATTCTCTCTCCCCTCCCCCATCCTCTCTCTCCGTCCTTACTCCTCCCCTCTCCTCCTCCCACCCCCTCCCTCTCCTCCTCCCACCCCCTCCCTCTCCTCCTCCAATCCTCCCTCCCTCCCCTCCTCCCTCCCCTCCTCCCTCCCCTCTTCTCTACCCACCCTCTCTCCCCATCCTCTCTCCCCTATCCACTCCCCCATCCTCTCTCCCCTCCCCCATCCTCTCTTCCCTCCCCCATCATCTCTCCCATCCCCTACTCCTCCCCTCTCTTCATCACACTACCCTCCCCTCTCCTCCTCCAACTCCTCCCCAGCACTCCTCCTCCTCCCAATCGTCCCCCGCCACTCTCCTCCCCACCCATCTCGTGCCTCTCCTCCCCCCGCCCCTCTTCTCCTCCCGCTCTCCTCTCCTCCACCTCTCATCCCCGGCTCTCTCCTCCTCTCCTTCCCTCACCCTTACCCTCCTCCTTTCCCCCACTCCTCTCCTCTCTTCCACCTCCCCATCATCCCATCCTCGCCCCTCTCCTCCTCTCCCGCCCCTCTCCTTTTCCCCTCCCCACTCATCCTCACCCTCCTCTCCTCCACACCCCTCTCCTCCCACCCCCCTCATCCCCGCCCCTCTCCCCTCCCTCTCGTCAACCGCCCCACTCCGCCTCCCACTCCTACTCCCCCCTTCTCCCTCGAATCTCTCCTCCTCTGCGCCCTCTCATTCTCCCTTCCTCCCCCACCCACCCCTCTTCCCACGCCTCTCTCCTCCCCATCTCCTCCCCGGCTCTCTTCCTCCCCTGCCCTCCTTTCCGCCACTTTCATCTTTTCCTCCTCCCCACTCTCTCCTCCGTCCCCCTCCCCCACCCTCTCCACTCTTCCTCCTCGCCTCTCTTTCCCCCTCATCCTCCACGCCTCCCTTACTCGCCCTCTCTCCTCATCTCCCACCTCTCCCCTCCTCCCCGCTCCACTCATCCGCCTCTCCTCCTCTCCCTCACCCCTCTTCTCTCCTCCACCTCTCCTCCCCACCTCCTCATCCTCTCTGCACCTTACCTCCTCCCCGCGCCTCTCTTCCTCCCCACCTCTCTTTCTCCCTCCCCTCTCCTCCTCCCCTCCCTCTTCTCCTCCCCTCCCCTCTCCTCTACCCCCCCCCCCCCCTCCCCCCCCCCCCCCCCCCCCCCCCCCCCCCCCTCTTGTAAGAACAAAATGGCAATGCATAGGAGACACAACTATGGCATTATCAAGAATGTTTAGTTATGCAACAATAACAAAAATAGCACATAAAAACTCCTGACAATTCTTTGGCACAAAGATAAAATTATTCCATGGAATATTTTTCATTGAGACGTATATTCCAAAACGGGCATTAGGCACGGATTTCTGGCGCTGAGTCTATCTCTTCTTGTGCTCTGGACAGAAAGAAAATAATTCATTTGGAAAGTAAATGAAGAAGCTGTTTACGAAATAATACAGATGACACTGCATTCAATCTTCAGTTGTCGTCAGGAGGAGACAACTAGAGAATGTATTTAAAATTAATAGCATGCAGGGGTTATTTGTCCGTGTTTCAGAATAACGCGTTTATAATGGCCAGTATGTTATTTTCCCATCAGTCAGTATGTGTCTGAGGCGTGGGGTACTGAAGGCAGTTTCGCAATTCCAACATAATAAGCTCGAAGTCAGGCCGAACGCGATTTGGAAATAGATCGCTTTGCGTTACCGTTCGCATCGTTTTGAGTGTCGGTTGTTAACAAAGCAGTGACAAAATACTGAAAGTAAAATTTCCTAGAATATTAAACAAAAACATCTAATACATGCTGGGTATGAATGCGAAATACTGTAAAGGACATACAGCTGTTAGTATGTGCGGTATGGAAACAATGATTTGGTTATGAGCGAGAGATTGACGCCTAGGGTATATCTGTTTGGAAAAGTTCTGTTTATGTCACGTGTCCCTGTTTACTTCATTCTTCTTCTGTCCTTTATCATCCTTTGGAGTACAGGGCCTCATCCAAATCTGTGTAATTTCCGACAACCCCCTCATTTCACACACACTATTATTTATCTATGTCTGTAATTCTCTTCTCCAAGTGTTGTTATCTATCCCGCTATTTCATTTTCCTAGTGGGTTCCAGAGAAGAGAGTGTCTAGTTATATTGTCCTCAGGTTTTCTGAGTGTGTGTCTTATCCAGCGCCCGGAAGAAAGCATTGATGATTCAACGGGCAAGACGGCGTCTACCTGCAAGCAATGTGGAACATAAAGAGCACGGCAAGGCATGTAGAGCACCCTGGTCAACGACTGCACCTGTATTCGTCTCCAGTCGTCTCGACTTGTCTTGCCACTGGACTCAGATGGACTCAGGCGAGAGAGTGAGGTCGACGAATTTCGCAATTCTTCCCGACTTTAATCCAATTCATCGCTCAAGTCATTCTTCATCTTGATCATCGTACCAAACAAAGACATATCCAGCCTAGAGAGACAGCATTGGAAAATAAAACTCTATGGACAACTGAGTGAACTAAAAAAGACTGTTAGATTCATACAAGAGACAACATTGCAGTTATAAACATATTTCAGGCGAATGAAAAAAGAAGAAGAAGAAGGTTCACTGGGATTTGTTTAGTTCTCTCCATGAGCTCTACATTGGTGATTCTGTCATACCATTTTATTCTCACAGTTCTACGCTGGTAACAGTTTGTTAATGTTTGTAGTTGGTTCTGTTTATTTATTTATTATTATTATTTCCTGTCAGAGCATGGGATATTGAGTGTATTATTTGTTTACGGGTAAGAGCCTTAAGGCTGGGAGCTACTTGATTCGATAAGTCTAGGGTCTGTCTGAAGGCTGTTTATCCCACATGTTCCCACGGCTATTACTTCATAATGTTTACTTTATAATGTTTACTTTATAATGTTTCGTTGGCTGGCTTTGAACTAAAGTGTAGTCCACATACCTGCTACTAATACTAATAATTGATTCTACTGAGTTGAGTTGAGTCAAAAACCGACATCACTGCACTCAGGACATTCCCATACGTGCTCCGTCCCCTCGTTCAACAGCCAACGAAGAGTCATACTACTAATCGTACCGCTATTTGATTAAAATATCTCCCGGTCTTCCCTCTCAGTTTTGAGAGTCTTCCAGAACCACTGCCGATTCCACGCAATCTCATTCTTTCCACATATGGGTTCTCAATCTGTCCCTCCGCCTTCTCCACCTGATTCCACAAGCGCACGACCACCTCCCCCTTGTCCATAGGCAAAATTCCACCAAGAGGTGCATTCCCTGTTAGCCTATTAGCCTGTTCATTCCCCCGTATACCCGCATGGCCAGGACAAAATATCCATACAATTCTCACGATCTGTGACCTCTGAAGCGACGAGAGCCATTACACACGAAACAACGAAACATTCCTTTCTCCACCTTGCTAAGCATACTCTTTGAATCCGTAATGAATACAACGTGTGTTGCAGTATTCTCCTCTAGCCACGGGAATGCCGCTGTTACTCCTCCACCTCCATTCTCATGCTGGAGGTCGTAGTCTCATATGCCAGACTCTCCTTTTTCAAGACTCGCCCATTAGCCTTTGCAATAAAGCCCCAGCCACTACGTCTGTTTCTCACCACTGACCCATCAGTGTAGATGACTAGTAGAAGTGACTATTCGTGAAATATTGGGAAGATCATGTGATGGTTTCTCCTTACCTTACACATTCTCATGGGAGTCTTTTACCGATGCCTTTGACAGTTTTCGTTGACGGCTTTCTTTGATCATGTGATGAGACGAGAGGCACTGGAGAACATCGTGACGACCAAGAGAAATGATGCTGTATGGATTAAGACGGTGGCAAGGAGGAGTATCAGCAGCAGAGTTGATCCAGAACACCAAAGATCGAGGTATATAGCGAGAAATCAACGCCTACGCCAGCTGGCATGGAACTTGGCGATAATGAGGACTGATAGAAGTATAGTCCTACAAACTAGTACGGTGGGAAACTATAGCTTTCAATTGCTATGTTGTCTAGTGCGTCCTATTGTCTCTACTTCCTTCTAAATTTTTTGGGCACCAAACAATACTTTGCGTGTTTATTTACAAACTTCTACTAGTAAGTGCACTGGGCTGATTTTGCGAGAGGGTTAGCTTTCCCTCTTGCCAGTGTCCTTCGCCATCATGCTATCCCACTCCGACTTCAGAGGTACTTGTAATCTAAGTGGATGCCAGTAACACACGGGCGATTATTATTATTATTATGATTATTATTATTATGATTATTATTATTATGATTATTATTATGATGATGATTATTATTATTATTATTATTATTATTATTATTATTATTATTATTATTAACACCGACACCATTAAGGTCATTATCTTACATCATCTCATCTTGTTCCTCTTGTACCTTGCGGTGTCGAAGTGAAGTATAAACAGCGGGAGAGTGCCCGCTTATGGGCTTCATGTATTACCATTATTATTATTATTTTCATCGTCATCATCATCGCCATTATTATTACTATTATAACTGTGTTATTATTACTGTCATTATTACACCACTATCATTAACGTCATTACTAGTGTTATCATTACTACTATCATCAACGCCGGCTCGGTGCCGAATGAGTTACGTGCGCTGTTCGTAATCCCGCATACCCGCACTCGAAACACATCTGCGCGCGATTTGGCAGCAGATCGCGTTGAGTTGGTTTTTTTTTACGAAATGGTATGGGTGCCGGTCGTTCAAAAAGACATTGCCAACTACTGAACGTAAACTTACCAAGAGATCATAACAGCAAAAAAATGTAAAGGATATGTTACAAAATTTTTTTTTAACTATCACCATCATCATTATTATCACCATTATTATTATAATCAACACAATATTCATTAACGTATTATCACCATTATTATTATTATTATTATTATTATTATTATTATTATTATTACTGTTACTATAAATATTAAAGCCACTGTTATTAACGCCATTATCATCATCATCATCTTCATTCTTCTTCTTCTTCTTCTTCTTCTTCTTCTTCTTCTTCTTCTTCTTCTTCTTCTTCTCTTCTTCGTCTTCTTCTTTTTTTTCTTTTATTAATTATTATTATTATTATTATTTTTATTATTATTATTATTATTATTATTATTATTATTACTATTATTATTAACACTAGTATTATTTATTTCACAGATGGTGTACCACTCGTGTCCAACAAGGATAAATAAAACAAGCTTGACTTGCCACCAGCTAGTACCTGTGTTGGTGGAGAGAATACATACTTCACCTCTGGGCAGGTGAGTCCGTCATTCTGCTGTCTGTGTTCAGTGTTTTATTTAGTCTGTTTTAAGTGTTGTGGTTGGTTTGTTTTCAGTGTTCCAATTAGTCTGTTTTCAGTATTCTATTTAGTCTGTCTTCAGTGTTCTGTTCAGTCCGTGTCCAGTGATCAATTCAGTCTGTTTTTATTGTTCTGTTCAGTCCGTTTTTATTGTTCTATTTAGTCTGTTTTCAGTTTTCAGTTTAGTTTGTTTTAAATGTTCTCCACAGTCTGTTGTCAGTGTTTTGTTCAGTCTGTTTTCATCGTTTTGTTCAATCTGTTGTCAGTATTCTATTTAGTTTGTCACTGCTAATGATTGTCGGGAGAGTATTAATCCGCGCTTAGATATATAATTCGCTTGCCTGGGCGGTTGTCACGTTGTGTACATCCTCATCCAGAGGCGTGTCCTGTGCATATCGGGTAACTTATTAACAGCGTTTCGAAATGTCTCTCTGCCATCAGCCACTTGTCCGGCTTCTGTGGCTGTCATGCATGTTATCTAACCTTCTCGACTCAAGAAGTGCGAGCTGTGGCTTGAGTGCGATGGAACGCGTTTCCTAATTCCCTGAAGGGTCTGAAATCTACTGCTGGAGATTTGAGAGCAGACCGCTTTGCGTTGATTTATACGGTTTGAGGTGTTGAGTGCGACGTCATGTAAAGGACATGCAACTTATTACCACGCGTATCCTACAGACTAGAATGATTTAAATACTCCTAGATATATCGGGACTCGAACTCCAGCGTCAAGATATATTAGGTGGCCCCTCTGATCCTTCGACTACTGGCTGCTCTTGTCTGTGTTGCAAACTGACACATGTAGTATCATTACATGCCATCGCGGCCCGGCGAAAAGACTCTCGAGTTGCTGTTATCTCCTTTGCTTTATGCACCATCAAGTACAAGGCTTCTGCAATATCCTGTATACATTTTCGTGATGGTTTACTCCTGCCTCTTCTTTCGGGTGCAATGGCTTCAATCACTATCCTTTCTAAGTCACATTAACTAGTGAAATGTAGTTTCCGAGGAAATTACAAAGAATACCAAGGATAGACAGAAAAACCAACGCTCGAAATCCTACAAGAAGCAAATGAAATATGTTCATTGATCGGAGAAATTAGATGCAGACAGTCAAATTTTATGGACACGTAAGAAGTAAACTAGGTGTTTTTGGTGACAACTGGCAAAATTGAGGGGAAAAGAACAAGAGGAAGATAGAGAGGTAAATATCTGGATGGCTTGAACAAATGGCATGGTCGCGACAAGAACACAGAGCTGATCCACGACTCTGGTGATCGTGTGAGATGGCGAAACATGACCACCTACGCTTATCGACATGGCACATGATGCTGAACTAGTTCGTGTGGAGAATGAAAGATTAAGATGTATGACAGAAGCATTAATGCCGAGCTCATGAAGACAACTAGACAGATTCCAGGGACTCTAAGAGTGAGCAAAAGACACTAGATTTGGGTAGAAGAGACATTAGTTAGTTAGTTAGTTAGTCGACAGGTCATCCTCATTGCACATCGAACCACTCAGTCCATAAGTGCTCGGATCCCCTCCTCAGCAAATCCCGCAGCGTGTAGCGGCTAACGACGCCAGTTCTGTGTTGGTTTATCAATCTTCTTTGGATTCCTGCGTAGTGTTCTTGTTTGGCCACCCCTCTTTTAATTTGCTGTTCTCGCAGTCTGGCCATGGTTGCAGATTCATAGTCATCACTTGGTTCTCGCAAGTCTTCCTTGTCGTAGAGCATTCAGAATGTCACCCTGGTCCATGGCGTGTCCGCTCTCCACAGTAGCGTTACCTGCGAGCTTGTCAGCCCGCTCATTCCCTTGTACTCCCGCATGCACTGGCACGAAGGTGAAACTAATCTTTGCCAGGAGAGACATTCAGAGGACCTGATAATAGTAACATAACATAAATCATAACAACAGAGATGAGATGCCCTGAAGGGCGGCCGGAGTAACTGTGAGAGGTAGAATTAGGAATTAGGACATTAGAGGAAGACACCAATCATACAGTTCATTATAGAACAACAGATTAAATGGTTTGACTACCTTACATGAATGCTCAGGTACTGCCTGCCACAAGAGCTACATTGAAGGACTATACTGGATACAGAACAAGGGGAAGATCAAGTAAAAGATGGAGTGAGGGTACCAAGAACAAATTTAGAGAAATGATTACCAACTTACAAGGAGCATTAGAAAGAGCACATAAACTATCTCTACATCTCGCCCAATATTTCACTGGGGTAAACGGAGGAAGAGAAGGAGAAAAGAAGAAGAAGAAGAAGAAGAAGAAGAAGAAGAAGAAGAAGAAGAAGAAGAAGAAGAAGAAGAAGAAGAAGAAGAAGAAGAAGAAGAAGAAGAAGAAGAAGACGAAGAAGAAGAAGACGAAGAAGAAGATGACGAAGAAGAAGATGACGAAGAAGAAGAAGAAGAAGAAGAAGAAGAAGAAGAAGAAGAAGAAGAAGAAGAAGAAGAAGAAGAAGAAGAAGAAGAAGAAGAAGAAGAAGAAGAAGAAGAAGAAGAAGAGACGACAGAAGGAATGAAAAAGAAGGAAGAAGGAAGAAAAAGAGGCGGTGGAGGAGTAGGAGGAGGAGGAGAAAGAGCAGCAGCAGCAGCGAGACGACGGACACAGGTGTCCAACCCTCGACCGACCGCGCCCATGTCATTATCTGAGTAGTGCTTTATCAATTATACAAAAGCGCCAGCTGATTTAACATAATCATTGACTTAATTACGTTATTTTATCCCGATAGATCCAATAAATATGCTTTGTCGTTGAATATGGGGTTATCCAGTCCGAGGATTTGATATAATTGTATGTCACTTGAATGTCATTCCGTGATAACTGGATCTTTGCGACCGCCCACAATCATATTTTGTCGTGGTGCTCAATGACATTACGTCGGTTACATGGAGTGAAGTCACGAGATAATGTACCTCTTGACGCGCACATTAATGCCAATTCAGGGTTCGCTGGCAGGCAGTAACTTTCACAGCGGTTGGAAATTTATGGAAGTCAGCGGAAATTGAAACTAACACCAGGTTTAGAATATTTAACTATCATCACCTTCAAGTGCCATGCCAGGTGGTTTATTCGTTCATGTCTCTCCTCAGGTCTCGACCTTTGGTGTTCTGGTTCAACACTGCTGGTGATATCCCTCCATGTCACAGTTTCAGTCCATCCAGCATCATGTCCTTGGTCTGCGTCTCCCTCTCTTTACCTTGATCTTTACACTCGTCACGATCTTCTCAATGTCTCTCTTCTCATTATAAGACTAAAGAAAGCCTTTTGTCTCTTTCTTATTGTTGATTATAATGTTCTAGTTTCATTGGCCTCTTTCAGGTGGTCGTTGTTAGTTATTCCGGCAGTCCAAGAATTCGCAACATTCATCTCGGGAACTGTAACAATATCCTAGGAGTAAACTTGTTACATATTCCCGGAGAATAGAGTAATGAACCCAATGAGGATAACACAATGACAATACCTAGGGGAATGTTGATCACTGAATCGAGAAGAGTGCGAAAAACAGAATTTCAAACAACCACACACATCAAGAAATGAATAAAATCTACAACAAACCGATAGAAACATCTTCTAATTCGCACACTTAATCACCCAAGACAGTAACTATATAATTTTACGTTACGAAGAATTACAGAATAGCGAGAAGAATAGAGAAAATCCCACCTGGAACTGTTCCTGAACAAAGTCTGTCAAAATTCGATGTGAATGCGTCTGGTTGTATATGTCATCAGAAGAGGATCTGCACAGAGTCGAGGAATTTATGTGAATGTCGGCGGGTAATCGAATGTCACAAAACTGGCAATAGATTCCCCCTGATGCTTTTCACTTCTATGACAATAACTGGAAACGGTTGATAGAAATGACGTTCGTCTTCACAGCACAGGTTCACTCCGGTCGTTGTTTTCAATCTATGTCAGGCGTATGACACATTTGAATTTCACTTGAGCTTCACATAGACTTGATAATACCACGCATTCAAAAACATTGACATTACAGTCAACAAACAGGGGAATCTGCAACAAACAGCAAGGAGAACTGGGTGAGTAATACTAGCCATAGCCACCCATTCATCCTTACCCAACCGCATTCACTATCCTCAGCTCAAGACCTCCTTCAGATCTAACAGAAACAGTTCACAGAAGATCTGCTACACTCAGAACCCATCGCTTCTGACACTAGATAATTTTCCCAGGTGAATTCAAAATGAACGAAAGAACAAACAAAATTTATTTTCAAAGGTTAAGAAGTGCTCAAGTAAGGCCTTCTAACGTTCTACCCTTCTATCACCCTCATTCATACATTATTCTATCCACACATCATTCATTCGAGGCTAACTGAGATCAACAACAATATAAAACATATGCATTATAAAGGCATGAAATAATGCAAAAACTTCTACATGACTCACTAAAATTAATGAATGAGGATTCAATTGTTATTAGCTATGGGGAACATACTGGTATACTGAAAGGTAGCTGGCTGTTATACTAGTGTTTTATTGTTATTTAAATAATAAAACCCTAGTATAACAGCCAGTCTCCTTTTGGTAGACCAGTTATGAAGAATAATAAGCCTTTGATAAGAATCAACCACAGAATCAAACAGGATAATACTTCATAGCCTCTCCGAATCAGTCCTCATGGTAAGTAAGGACATAACGACCAAAGTCACTCAAGGACAAAAGTAGCATAGTGAGCTCTGGTTAGGGCTGCCGCGGGATGATGGAAAGTGGAGTTCCCTAAACTCCACGAGAAAGGAGTCAATGAGTTGTATTCTCCCGTAGAGTCAGATTTCAAGTGTTTTAATGTGATCGTCTACCTCTAACAAGCTTCAGGACAGTGAAAAGCCCTAGAAACTACTAGCATACAATGTGAAGAAACGATATCCTTTCTCTACCCGGCCAGAGCAGAAATGACATGACATACCTTCATTACATATTAAAACGATTTTCCGATCGAAACAACGAACAGATCGTAGCTGAGAGCTCTATAAATCACAAATAGAACAGTTATATTAGGGATCGGTCCCGTCCTTCAGATTTAATTGCAACTTTTCAAGAATGTTCTTCCAGACCTTTGGGGACCATCTTTCCACCTCTGGAACCTGAAAAGCAATGCCACAAGTCAAGCACTCGACTACCCTTTTACGTCAAGTGAGCGGTTCATTCTATAGTGCCCTAAAAGACCGACAAGAAAAGAGAGCATGCTGTAGATTCCCTACTAATCGAACTGCAGTGTAATCCTCAAGACTATTACATGTGTTCTGTAAATATAATCTGTGATAATATATATTAATTATAGAAAAAATATGTACACAGTCAAATCAAAGGAACCTAAAAGAAAAAATAGGCTTTTCAGCGGCAGATACATGTGATGAAGTAACAACTAATAAAAGTGCTCGAGTACAACTAAAAAAAAAAATGCCCTATCTAGATCAAGAATCAGCTTAAATAGAATGGCGACAAATTTTGGTTTGACATCAAGCAAGGATTCCGTCAGGCTGTGTGCTGTCCCCTTATGTATTTAACATGTATGCCCGAAATATATGAGAAATGTCAGAGATGATATAACGGTATGCCCTAAATATCGGTGGTCATGAAATACCAGAGATCAGTAAGTGATGATACAGTATACTAGTCCGCATCACAGAATGGTATACGAAAAGAAATAACCGTCAACTCAAACGAATAAGAATGAGTGAAACTCCATCAACTTATATCTTCACATAGCAAAAACCAAACAAAACAAAGATAATGCATACAGTAATACTGATATGGAGAATGAAAGATATGCTCAATAAGGAGAAAATTGGAGGTGGTGGGAAAATTATCGAATATCTGGGCTCTTTATTCACCAGCGGTAGTGACACAAATGAAAGAAATTAAAAGACGAATCTCTATTGCTCTTCAGAAACTCAAACAACTGATTAAGTTGTGGCGACAGACAGACCTACAAACACTAGCGTTTAAGAGCACGCATCTTTTCCCATGCAAATACGCCTGTGAGAACATGGACATCTTACTATACTGATGAACAGCGCATAAATGCCTTTTGAATTATACATGTTATTGACGGGTTCTAAGGAATATCTATGGGTACAGACAGGAAACAAATGATCATACAACATGGTTGGCTACTAAAACTGATAAAACAAAGAAAATGAAATAATTTGGTCACTTAGAAACGTCATAAAGGTTGGATGGGAACCTCATGTATCTGCCCGGAAGAGAAGAAGAGGAAGCCAAGGAGTAGATGGTGCAGGATGATGGCAGATGATCCCATATGTGGTGTATCAGACGCGGGACATTTTGCTTCTGACAAGAAGTTTGCGAACGGTTGTTATGGGAGCGAAGTCTCTGAAAGGACATGCTACTGACATGAATGAATGAATGAATGACGGAATGAATGAATGAATGGCTGGATGGATGGATGGAGGGATGGATGATGGCGGCTGGATGGATTGATGGATGGATGGCTGCTGGCTGGCTGCTGGCGCCTGAATGACATGACATGACATGACATGACATGTGTCATGACATGACATGACATGACATGACATGACCTGGACTGGACTGGAATGGAATTGAATGGCCTTGATGAACTGAATGAATGAATGAAAAAAAATAGGTTTTGGATTTATATGATGCTAACAGGAAGAAGAATGTCATGAAGTATTCAGCTGACTCGAGATGACTGATTCTGTACGGGGATCCCATCTCGTGTTGCTTTGAGTCTCCGACTCTTCATGTACCTCCCAAGATTCACTGCCCATACCTCAAAAACAGTTCTATAAAGCATTGCAACACTGCTGTATTACATCAATGATGGTGACATGGGGACACTTTTATTCGTGCAAATGGCAGCTTTTGCTTGCCCAAATCTGTCTTAATCTATGTGGTGTGTCTTTGTCGTCTGTCTCCTTAAAGTGTCGTCCTGGACCCAGTGAGGAGATCGACACCCACACTATAATATTATTTTTTTCCCCTCAATATTCTGGAGAATCCACAGCTTTCGTCCAAACACAATCATCAGCCTAGGACACCTTTCCTATCACTCTCACACTGTCGTACTATGCTATCATACTTCCCAACGCAACATACTCACAACTCCTCTGTACTTCTAGAAATTACTAAAGATTAATTATTAAATAAAAGTGTAACGTGTATGAGCCGTGTATGCGAAGAAAATGTGTGACGTCGTTCTATACAGTGTAGAGAATCTGACTCTCCGACATCAGCTCAGTCGCTGATCACAGCAAAGATAGACACAGCACGGTACGTCAGACAAGTACGCTCTCACCCGTTGCCGGAACCATCCTGCCGGATACTGCTTGCTCTGTAGGACTCTGGTAATCCCATTCATGGAAACATGAGAAATAGAACCGTGGTATGAACAGTACTATGGACGGATTCACTCTACACAAGTGCCGTCCTAATGTCTCTAACCAACTGACACAAGTCGTTTCTTAGTGTTCACAGTTAGTAAAGTTAAGTGTTAGTCGACAGACATCCTCGTTGCACATCGAACCATCACGCAAGGCCGCACCCGACCACGGTGACCCCCCCTTAACTGGTAAAGGCAACGAGTATAAGTAACCCT
>JACEFZ010027739.1:0-30000 GCA_014155875.1 Cepaea nemoralis
TCCAATTCCGTGCCTCCGCCAACCACGAAAATTTAGGGGGGGTTTTTACGGTGAAAAAGGGGCGCTAACTCCTCGCCCAAGGGAGGAACAGGCAAAAACCCATATACGGGGCTAAAATTTTGTCTTTTTCTCTTTTTTTATACAGTGGAAATGTTTTTAATGGAAATCAAAAAATATTACAATTTGCGGGGAAATTATTAAAGTGGTATAAAAATTTTTTAAAATTTTGTTATGCCTATTTGCTGCTTTTAAAAAAAAGGGGGTTTTTAAAATAAGGAAAAAAAACTTTTCTGAGGGTTTTTGTTGTATTTTATGGGGAAAGGGCCTTTTTACATGGGGGGAAAAGTTGAAAATTTAACTTAAATGTCGGGGACTTTCAAGTCAAAATTCCACGGGTGGAAAAGGGCTTTATTTCACTTTGGTTTGTTATAAACACTCCCAAAATTTTCCCGCAGCTTTGAATACTGTGTTTTGGGACATGTAGTTATGTCTCTGTAACTGTGCAAAATCCAGGGGAAAAAGACAAAAAAAAAAGCGTAGATTACAAAACCAAGTTTTTAAAAAGTTGCTTAAGTCGCCATATTAATTTTTAAGAAATTTTTTAATTTGATAATAAAATTTAAAAAAAATTTTGGTTACAATGTAATGGAGATAAAAATTTTGAAGTAGCCTTTACATGTTTCCCCCTAAATTTGGGAAATTTAAAAAAAAATTTTCGAAAATCTGGAAAAACATTTCTAAAAAATTAATAACAGGGAACCCACAAAATACTTTATGCGGGACGAAAAACATAAACACGCAAAATATTTTTATAAAAAAACATTTTTTTCCCCAAAAAAACGGGAAAAAAAAAAAACTTGATTATTTTTTTCCCCAATAAAACCCGGGTGCTGTTTTAGAACACATTTTCCCCCTTGAATGTTTGCAGTGTCAAATGCCCCGGGTGAAAAATCTGAAAAGTTTGCGTGGATAAAATTGGAAAAACGTTTTTTTTTTACGTGATAAAGGGGGTGGAGGGGGGTTTGGGAAAGGAAGAATGAAGTGCGGAAATTAGAGTCTTCTAATTGTTTAACTATGGGAAATCTAGTAAATGAAAAAGACTCTGTCCGTAAACCCCCAAATTTTTACAGGTGAAAATTAAACATTAAAGTTTAAATTTTTTGTTTTTACTCCCCTTTTGTCTAGTTTAAAAAAGAATGGTCTGTGAGCCCCCAAATTTTGACAGTGGGAAAAAAAACATTTAAAGTAATTTTTTGTCTACTCACTAAGTCTAGTAAATGAATGACTCTGTCCGTAGCCCAAGTTTTGACAGTGAAATTAAACATTAATGTAATTGTTGTCTACTCACTAAGTCTAGTAAATGAATTACTCCGACTCTATCTGTAGCTTACGTTTTGATAACGAAATTAAAATATTAATGTATCTGTTTCTATACTCATGAAGTCTCGTAAATGAATTACTTTATCTGTAGCTCACGTTTTGACAATGAAAGTAAAACATTGATGTAATTGCTTTTATACTCATGAAGTCTAGTAAATGAACGACTCTGTCTGTAGCTCACGTTTTGAAAATGGAATAATACATTAATGTAATTAATCTATCCCTTTCCCCTCCTCCCGTAATATGGCAGGTATGGAAGAGTGTTGCATGTTGGGGAAGTAGAATGTGGGAAGCGGATCTCTACTGCACAAGACTATGTCAAAGGTCAGGCCCATTGTTTCTTCACATCCGGCAGCAGATTCCAGCAATGCATACCAATTACACGACACTGGTTTACACACATTTTCTTCTTCTTCTTCTTCTTCTTCTTCTTCTTCTTCTTCTTCTTCTTCTTCTTCTTCTTCTTCTTCTTCTTCTTCTTCTTCTTCTTCTTCTTCTTCTTCAGCGTTCCGAGCCATTGAGGTTCTTTGCTGCAGATACAATCCGTCTCCATTCGTCTCTCTGGTGGACCTTCTCTTGCCAGGCGTTGATTCCAAGTGCTTGTAGATCTGTATATGTATTATCTCTCCACCGCCTTCTTGGTCTACCTCGTCATTTATTTCCTGAGTGTAAGCGAGTTTTGTTTCCCTATTATCTTCCATTCTTTCTATATGCCCCAGCCATTGTAGTCTATTAGCCTTCATGATACCAGTGATTAGCGGGGACTTAAACAGATCATAAATGTCTTTGTTACTTCTTCTTTTCCACTCTCCACTTTGTGTATCCCTAATGGGTCCAAAGATGCGTCTTAAAATTTTGTTCTCAAAGGTTTGTAACAAGGCTTCGTCTCCTTTTGTTGTACTCCAGGTTTCAGAGCCATACAGCACAACTGGTCTGATCAGTGTTTTGTATATTGTGATTTTGGTGTTACGAGATAGCGCCTTTGATTTTAGTAGATGTTGTAGTGCATAGTATATCTTATTTCCAGAGTTGATTCTAGTTTGTATTTCTTCCCTTATGATGTTGGAGCAGTTGAAGATTGCTACCCAGGTATTTGTATGTTTCCGTTCTTTTAATGGTCATATTATCTATTTGTATGTGGCCAGAGTTTTTAGCCATTCCGTCTCTTGAAATTACCATATATTCTGTCTTATCTTGGTTGATAACCAGCCCCATCTGTTGGGCTTTTTCCTTTAAGTGAGTCAATATTTCCAATGTCTTTTGTTCACTTTGCCCTATAATATCTATATCATCTGCATAACCAAGCAGTCTGGATGTTCCTCCAATATCACATTCCTCCTTTACCTTCCTTACAACTTTCTCTAGAGCCAGATTGAAGAGTAGCGGCGATAGTGCATCACCCTGTTTCAAGCCAGATGTTATTTGGAAGGGGTCTGATTTTCTGCCTTTATATGTTACTATATTATAAGTATCTTCCATGCATAGTCTGGTCATGTTGATTAACTTCCTTGGTATTCCAAATTCATGCATAGCATTCCATAGACTATTCCTATGGACACTATCATAAGCCTTTTTAACATCCACAAAAATGTTATGGAGATCTCTTTTATATTCCCAATTTTTCTCGGCTATTTGTCGTAAGATAAATATCTGAACTATTATTGATCTGTTTTGTCTAAAACCCGCCTGGTAGTCACCTAATATGTCTTCTGAATATGGTTTTAGTCTATTTAGTAATACTGCGGATAGTATCTTATAGCTTGTGGACAGTAGTGATATTCCTCTATAATTTCCACATTGGAACTTGTTTCCTTTCTTAAAGATCATCATCATCATCAAGTGCCGTGCCGGCTGGCGTAGGCGTTCATGGCTCTCCACAGATCTCGGCCTTTGGTTTTCTGGATCAACTCTGCTGCTGATATTCCTCCATGCCACCATCTCAATCCATCCAGCATCATTTCTCTTGGTCTGCCTCTGCCTCTCTTCCCCTCGATCTTTCCAGTTGTTACGATGTTTTCCAATGCCTCTCTTCTCATCACGTGACCGAAGAAAGATGTTTGTCTCTGTCTTATTGTTGTATATAATGTTCTAGTTTCATTAGCCTGTTTCAGGCAGTCGTCGTTAGTTACTCTGGCAGTCCAAGGAATTCGCAACATTCGTCTCAGGAACCACATCTCTGTTGCTTCTAATTTCTTCTTAATTTGTTCATTTACATTCCAAGATTCACTGCCATACAGCAAAACTGGTTCTACATAGCATTTCAGCACTCTCTTTCTTACATTCAGTGATAGCGACTTATTTCTTTTTTATTTTCTTTTATTTCTTAAAGATAGGTATCAATAATGACTCTTTCCAGTCATGGGGTATTTCTTCTGTCCTCAAGATTTTTATTATTAGTTCGTATAGCTTTAGATGTAATGCATGGCCACCTGCCTTTATAAATTCAGCAGCAATTCCATCAGTCCCAGTTGCCTTATTGTTTTTAAGTCGTGCTATTACATATAGGATTTCTTCAAATGTAGGTTCTTCAATTTGTGGTTCGCATGTTAGAACCTCTTCCTGTGGGAAAATGTTACTTGGAGTTTCATAATTTAGTAATTCAACAAAATATTCTTTCCATGTGTTGCACATTTCCTCATTGGTATTTATCATATTCCCATTTTTGTCTTTTAAACCATATGTGTTTTGTTGGTGCCCTCGTTTCATTGACTTCAGTTCTTTAAAAAAATTTTCTGGATTCATTTTTCTGGTGATTAGTTTCCATATCTTTGATTATATTACTCATATATTCTCGCTTCTGCTGTCGGACTATTTTTGTAGCCTCTTTACATTCATTTCTATAATGCTCTTCCTTTTGGATGTTGTTGATGTCATTTAACCATAAATGTCTGGCATTCTTTTTCCTAATGACTACTTCTTCACATTTTTTATTGAACCATCTGTTCTTTCTATGCGTGGTTAACACACCGAGACATTCTTCTGCGGTAGATTGAATTGTATTCTTGATGTTCAACCAAGTGTGGTTAACGCTTTCCTCCAAAGGGTTTTGCAGAGTTTCAAGTTTACATTTTATTTCATCTGTAAATTTCTCTTTGACTGTAATTTCTTGTAGTTTTTCTCTGTTATATGTTGGGTGTAATCTTTGTAATTTAGTATAGAAAGCTCTCTTAAGTTTTATTTTAAATTTTGCTCCAACTAGGAAGTGGTCACTGTGGCACTCAGCTCCTCTATAACTTCTAACTTGCTGTATGTTGATGCATTTCTGTTGTTAATTAAAATGTGATCTATTTGATTATAGGTTCTCTTGTCACATGATTTCCAAGTTTGTTTGTGTATATCCTTTCTTTGTAGTCTAGTACTGCTAATCTGCAGTCCTTTGGCTTCTGTCAGGTTGATGACTCTCCATCCATTATCATTTGAAGTTGTATGTAAGCTTTCAATACCGGCCACTTTTTTATTAGTTTGCTCTCTACCTATTTTTGCATTGAAGTCTCCCAGCACAATCAGGATGTCCTGTTTGGGGGTTTCTTCTATGACATCTTCCAGATCATTATAAAAGTCTTCTTTAATATCATCGTCTTTCTCTTCAGTAGGTGCATGTACATTAATCATCGTTATATTTTTCCATTTACCTTTTATTCGTAATTTACTAATCTTGTCATTAACAGCTTTAAAGTTTAAAACGTTCCCCCATAACTCTTTTTTGATGACAAATCCTGTTCCTAATTCATGTTTATTTTGGGTGTTTCCTCCGTATATTATAATCATCCCATTTTGCTCTAAAGTACCCTCTCCTGGCCACCTCCTTATTTCTTGAATTGCTGTTATATCCATTTGATATTCAACCAGCTCCCGGGTTAGTTCTTCGGCCGCTCCATCTCGATATAGTGTCCGTACATTCCATGTTCCAAATCTCAAAAGTCCTTTAACGTTCCAAGGTCGTTGTCCAGATAAGTCAGTCCGATATCGAGGCTCGTGTATCTGTTTCGTAACAAAAAAGGTTTTTACAAAGGTGGGGATGTTAACCCCACGCTTCAACCCCCAACCTGGAGGACCAGGGTGTTTCTCTTTGTCTGTTCTCTACCCTTTGACCTGTCCGGCTTGGGAGGCCATGCTGGTAGCTACGCTACCGCCGGCATAGCTCTCAGGGTCATTGAGAAACTCAAGCTCCCCCACCACGACAAGGTGGAAATTTTGGTTGTCTTAAATTGTATAGCTGTTCTTTGGTAGTTTAATGTTGCAGACTTCAAAAATGAAACCACATATTTTCTGCCAGCTCTAGATTTTGAGATAACTGATAATAACCTTCTTAGTAGGATATTTGTTCAAGCCTTGAGTTGGGTGCCATCAGTGGCATTTTTACTGTAATCTGCATTCATATTATGTGTAATTACTGTGTATTTATTTATTACCTTATATAAAACACCACAAATGTACCAAATCTTTATCACTATCATTTCAAAAAATCTGTAGTCAAAACACAAAAAGCTTCTTTTCGAGAACTTTCTGGAATATGATATGCCCGGGCAGTCATGTTTAAAGGTCCAACAGTAATCTGCCATCATGTGGGCACCCCAAAGTCACTGGTATCTCTCTTCCATTGTGTTTATATCTAAGTGAAACATTTCACCTTGCTCCTCGTCAAAGTTGCCAAGATTCTCGGGAAAGAAATGTAAATGGTTATGGAGATAGTGCAATTTTATGCTGCTCATGTTGCATCTAAAAAAAACTTGACAACATGTTTTCAACTAATTCAGAATAATTGTCTGATTTAGAGTTAGCAAGTCAGGTTTGTACAACTAAATCAAATGATGACCGGGTTGTGGACTGTTTTGTTTATCGAATCAATAACATGTGGATCGTTTATTAACTGTCTAATTTGAAGCCCATTAAACATTTAAGTTTGTCGATGCTCAATTCCCGAAACTTTCTGCATAAGTAATAAAAACAGATACCATATTTGTTCAGTGCCTTAACAAACTGCTTCATGAAACCAAATTTTATATGTAATGGTGGCAGTAGAATTCTTTTTGTCGATTAATGAGAGGCTTTTTGACAGTATTTTTTCTCCAACTTTAAATTCATCCCTCAACGGCCACTGTTTCTTTGCCAAATGAGTTATCTGTTGCCCTGTTATCCACAAACATATAGAGCATTGATATTTGGTAAATATTTGCTGACCAAGCAAGAAGTTCATCATTTTAAGACATACACAAACCATCCACTTATGTTCTAAATACTTTAATTGTTCCAGTACTTATTATAGCATACTCCACTTCCATTGTAGTAAAATGAGCAATTGGAATTGAGCCATATTTGTTACTATTGTGTCAAAGAACACCTTTCAAACTTCTTTTAGAGCTGTCAATGAAAAGTCGCCATCTCATCTGATGCATAACTTACACCCATTTCGTTTACAAGACTTCCTACATTAGTACGAAACACAATGTTGTTTCACTTTACAAAAGAATGGAAGAAAACCTTGCTCTCTGCTGCAATAAAATGTAACCATTATTTCAGCAGTCAGTAATTTTTTTTCTTTCAGTCTTAAAGCTAACAGTTTTGAAGATTCATTGGAGAGATATAGATCTAGGATTAGATCATTCAATTCTTGCTGCTCCAGGCGTTTAGCAGCTGGAAAATTATCTTCGGAATCACTATCACTGTCACTTGTTGTTCTATATGCCACTGCTGTCTCATCTTCTAGCGGGGAATCCGAAATCTACTACTGGCAACGCCGATCTATTCCGGCACGAACCTTAAGCCTTGTCCACGTCGGATTGGAAGCACTAGACTCGAATTTCGCTCTCGTTTGAGCTCGTCAGTAGTGCATATCCCTGACTGGACCCGGGATCGAACTCCAGATCACTGACATGTGACGTTACACCTCAAATCCCGAAACAACCAAATAAATCAATACGAAGTCTGACTGAAAGTTGGAATTCGTATGTCATCTCCGTGTGGAACAGGTCGTCTAGTAGAATCTAAATCTGGATATTTCCATTTTGTGTGTGATTATTTCCATTAATGCCTTTAATATCTACAACACAGGAATAATAATTTTCATAGTTGTTCTTGGACGCTCTCCAAACCATTGGTGTTCCAAATTGTAAACATTGTCTTTTCCCACAAGTCCACTGTCGCAAGTGTTCAACACATGTTTTGCAAATATTATGAGGTGTATTAGTTTTACTATAAAGTAAGCAAAGTATGTCTTTTCATAAAAATTTTATTATGCTTCCTATACTCTTCTTTCAAATTGTACTCTCCACAAATATACCAAATTAAATCCGATGACAGAAAACATGCTCTACTTGAAGATGATGTCATTCTGTGTTAGAGGTGAAAGAAAATAACTAGTATAGTAACGTGCATGCAATGGGTTAAAATCTAAAAGAGGTAATTTTTGGAAGATTCATGAAAAACTGAAACTAAGTAAAGAAGCAGTTTTATTATGTTAGGGATTAGATAGCAACAGTATTTCCCCAGCGCCGTATACATAAAATAATCGTAATGTAATAATATTAATTAAATACACAAATGTCTGTATCTAGAAAACTAGACTGCTACAGACAAATAAATGTGATATGTGGATTTAGCAGGCCTTATTTATGCAAAACCAGGTGTAATATGTTTTTTCCCCCGCATATCTTTTACAGGACATCGCTGTCAACATCAGCATCTTTCAGCTGATTGTTGATTTATTGGCAGGATTACGCTCAGTAGTTTGCCATTGCTTTCTGAGCGGCCGGTTCACATAACCCGTAAGTTACCGAGGCGGAGAAAACCGATACCGATTCTCTCGCACGTCACGTTACTCACGAGAGTATACGGGATTACGGAGAAAGTCGTGTAAATCCTAGACCAGGGAGACCGGCTGAAAATGTTTAGCACCAAAAATTATGTTTTTTTTTCAATTGGGCTGTGTTATATTACTAGTATTACGCTTAAGTCTTTAACTGATATTTATTCGTCATTAATAATACAATGGTTAAGTTAAACTGGGTAGTTAACCCCAACAATCCAGTATAAACGGTCTAGACAAGATACTGTAGACGTCTAAAGTCAGATCAAGATGTCTGTGCGTTAGTCACAGCTTAAGGTCAACATCGCTTTGTGCATTATTCTAAATAGGCCACGATCAGTTTGTGCATTCTTCTAAACTCAGGTAAAGAGAGGTGTGGATTTCTGACAGCTTATACCAAGACTAGCTTCTGCATTGGTCTAAACTCAGATCAGACCACTCGGCTCCCATATCTGTACAAACCACTCCATGCCACACTACCACACCACTCGGCTCCCATATTTCAACAAACCACTCCATGCCACACTCCCACACCACTCGGCGCCCATATTTCTACAAACCACTCCATGCCACACTCCCACACCACTCGGCTCCCATATTTCTACAAACAACTCCATGTCACACTCCCACACCACTCGGCTCCCATATTTCTACAAACCACTTCATGCCACACTCCGACACCACTCGGTTTCCATATTTCTACAAACCATTCCATGCCACACTCCCACACCACTCGGCTCCCATATTTCTACAAACCACTCCATGCCACACTCCCACACCACTCGGCTCCAATATTTCTACAAACTACTCCATGCCACACTCCCACACCACTCCGCTCCCATATTTCTACAAACCACTGCATGCCACACCCCCACACAACACGGCTCCCCTATTTCTACAAACCACTCAATGCCACAATCCCACACCACTCGGCTCCCATATATGTACAAATCACTCTATGCCACACTCCAACACCACTCGGCTCACATTTATGTAGAAACCACTCCATGTTACACTCCCACACCACTCGGCTCCCACATTTCTACAAACCACTCCATGTCACACTCCCACACCACTCGGCTCCCATATTTCTACAAACCACTCCATGCCACACTCCCACACCACTCGGCTCCCATATTTCTACAAACAACTCCATGTCACACTCCCACACCACTCGGCTCCCATATTTCTACAAACCACTTCATGCCACACTCCCACACCACTCGGTTCCCATATTTCTACAAACCATTCCATGCCACACTCCCACACCACTCGGCTCCCATATTTCTACAAACCACTCCATGCCACACTCCCACACCACTCGGCTCCAATATTTCTACACTCCCACACCACTCCCATTCCACTCCACTCCCATATTTCTACAAACCACTGCATGCCACACCCCCACACAACACGGCTCCCCTATTTCTACAAACCACTCCATGCCACAATCCCACACCACTCGGCTCCCATATATGTACAAATCACTCTATGCCACACTCCAACACCACTCGGCTCACATTTATGTAGAAACCACTCCATGTTACACTCCCACACCACTCGGCTCCCACATTTCTACAAACCACTCCATGCCACATCTCCACACCACTCGGCTGCCATATATGTTCAAACCACTCCATGCCACACTCCACACCACTCGGCTCCCATATTTCTACAAACCACTCTGTCAGAAACTCTGAGTCTTCATCTACCCCGCCTGGCGGCAACGACCAGGTACGACCGTGAACTTGACTAACAGTTACTAAGCAGTAGATGGCCCGGGGTCACGAGAGCGGAAAGCAGGGCCAACGAAGAATCACTGCTGGGAGCTTAGACAGCCTAGGACCTCGAGACTGGACGGACGTGAAAGAGAGTGTTGCTATGTATGAGTCGATGCTTGATGGAAGAAAGCCTGTATGCTTTGTTGAGTAGAGTAAAGATTGAGTGAGTGTTATATTCTATTGTATTTATGAATTGATATATTTCATGTATGTTTCTGGAAATGGCATTATCGCTGACTTTGAGCGATGCCTGATATGACTGCTGTGTTGAGAAGTGCGATTAAAGTGTTTGAGTTATGTCGCCGTGTGTTTGTACACTCATTCTGGGTGTGTGATTGTTTTCACGCCTGTTAGTGAAAACGACCCTTTGTTCATAGAAAACAAGACCCTGACAGGCAGTGAACGTGGGGGATCGTCCGGCTTTTGAACGACAAGATAGACGGAAGGTGTGAACGTGGGTGCATCGTCGGGTTTTATAACCAGATGTAGAAAGATATTGTGTTTGTGTTAGAAGTTGAAAGATCTGATATTAAGAGATAAAATCATCTCATCTCTGCCACCACCCTTTTCAAAATGTTTGCAAGGAGTGTGAATGTGAGAATGTACAGCAGATAGAAAAACGCGGTTCGGCTTACTTTACAGCCAATAAAGATTGTTTTACAAATGTGCTGAAAGACACTGAATTCTTAGCAGCTGCTACATATGAAAGATCTAAATCAAATACTTACAACAGACAAAAACCGTTTAGACAAACTGCTGGTAACAATTATCGTTGTAAATATTGTAACTATCAACACAGTGAAAGTGAGATGTGTGACAAACACCCAAGGTATCTTACATACTTACAAAATTATATAGTCAAGCAAGACAGAGAGAGAAAGAACTACAAACGATTAACCAAATGCTACCTTTGCAAAGCGTACGGCCACTGGCGTCATACATGTAAAGGAAAGCAAATGACAAGAAAAGCCAACGCTGCAATGTTTGATAGCTCTTCCTCAGACGAAGAACTAGTAGAGAGTCAACATCCAGCTAATGCAGCCGAAACCATTGATGTATTCCATCTGGAGAAATGCACAACCTGTAACCGCTTCCATGAAGATGGCGTTTTAACATGCGGCCACTCCATACCGATAGCAAATGAGGAAGTAGTATAGATTCGAGAGGCAAGCTGAATATCCATCAGGGTTATGTTAACGGCAAAGTAGCCAGTGTTTTACATGATAGCAGAAAGACTTTATCCTACCCTCAGATTACACAGGCAAACATGTGACATGCAGAACTTTCTCAGGAAATATTGAGAAATACCCACTTGCATGGGTATATATTCAAACACCATTCTTGACAGGCAAGGTTAAATTCGCAGCATTATGTAACCCATGTTGTGATATAATTATTGGTAACCTGCCCGAAGTGAATGATATGCCACATGATTTTGTAACATCTTGCTGTGAAAGTATTTTATCAAATGCAGTAACTAGATCAGCTGCAGAATTACAATCTCAGACCAACCAAACTGAGACATTAGAACTACTAAGTCCAAGTATAACACCTCTTAAGAACATGAGAGAAGATTTTGTGAAGGCACAAAAGGCCGATGTATCATTACAAAAATATTTTAAACTTGTAGGCCAAAAGCCAAAACTAACAAAGAATGCTAGCTGGCACTTTGATTTGAAATGTGGTATCCTAACAAGGTACTACACAAAAGATGCCAATACAATTGCACAAACGGTGTTACCAACTGAACACCGCAAAAAGGCATTACAACTAGCACATGACATACCTTTTGCAGGGCATATGGCCTATGCCAAAACTAGAGCAAGAATACTAACACAGTTCTACTGGCCCAAATTCTGCAGTGATATTAAACAATACTGTAGATCGTGTGACATCTGCCAGAAGCTTGTCAAAAAGGGGAAACACCCTCAAGCAGAACTGCAAACAAGAGATCCTGCAAGTAGATCTTTTGAGAAAATCTCAGTAGATATCGTGGAACCTTTAAACCATGTTACATCAAGAGGGAATAAATATATTCTAATTGTAATTGATCTATGTACACGTTGGTCTAGAGGCGATCCCGCTTAGAAATATTACCTCTAAGGACTTTATAGAAGTCTTCTTCCATATCTTTGCTTGGATAGGTTTTCCTGATACGATTCTATCTGATAGAGGAAGCCAGTTTATTTCTGCTGCGACTCAAACCTTTAACAAAATGCTAGGCATTAAACAGTGTTTCAACAGCCCCTATCAACCTCATTCAACGGGTATTATAGAGACAATGAATGGTGACATGAAACATATGTTAGCGAAAGTCACCCAAGAATGCCCAAATGACTGGGACACCTTTTACCTGCTACACTTTCGCTTATCGAGAAGTATTTCACTCTAGCACTGGATTTTCACCTTTTGAGTTAGTATATGGTGCCAAACCACTGCGGCCCATTATCAATTTATCATACTTTGTTAACTTAACTAGATAATGAACAGAAAACATTGTCACCGTACGAAGCATGTAACAACATTACGTGACAGGATCATGAAATCATGCATATTAGCTAAAGAATCATTAAGACAATCTGGTGCCATCTACAGGGAGTATAGCCAACAGAGGAAATAGGACAATAACACTGACACCAGGACAGGACGTACTACTTCTCTTGCCCAGTGACAAACACCTCCTAACAGACTCGTGGCAAGGACCTTTCAAAATACTAAGACAAATTTCGACTGTAGACTACGAAGTTGAAATAAACAACAAAAACAAAATATTCCACATTAACTTGTTGAAACCCTACTACAACAGAGACGAAGACCAAGACGAGACAGCAGCAAGCACAACTGTAGTGGACCACACAGACTCAGAAGATACAGACGAAATACCAGTCCCATCACTTGATACGACAGACACACTACAAGACGTCAAACTATGTCCTGATCTTTCTCAGACTGAGACCGACAATTGCAGACAACTGTTACAAGACTATAGTACAATTTTCTCCAACCATCCAGTACAGACAGATCTAGTAGAACATCAAATCATACTGACAACTCACTTAGCAATAAAATGCAGACCGTACTCAATACCCATACACTACAAGGACAAATTACATCAAGAAATTTTAGAACTGGAGAAAAAACCAAATTATTAGAAGATCACAATCACATTATTGTTCTCCTATAGTGATTGTCAAAAAGAAGGACGACTCAATACGCCTATGCGTTGACTATCGAAAACTCAACGCAATAACACAGTTAGATTTAGAACCCATGGCTAACTGTGAGGACATACTGACAGAGATGACAGATGCCAAATACTTTACAAACTTGACATGACGAAAGGGTACTGGCAAATACCCATGACCGAAGACTCGATACACTTGACAGCATTTGCAACACCTTGGGAACTGTACGATTGGTGTAAACTACCATTTGGGCTAGTCAATGCCCCAGCGACATTTGTAGGGATGACAAGACTGCTACTGGCAGACATACCAAACATACTATCATACTATGGACGACATCTGTATACACACTAGGACAATGACAGAACACCTAACGACACTACGACAAACATTTGAACGCATCAGACAACACGGCCTAACAGTGAAACCATCAAAGGTAGAAATTGCCTACCATGAAATTACTTTTCTAGGCTATAAAATTTGTGATGGACATGTTACCACTGATGACAATATTGTTTCGAAAATTCTAAAATTGTCACTTCCAACAACCAAAAAGGACGTAAGAAGCATGTTAGGATTATTGAATTATTACAGACGATTCATACCTAATTTTTCCAGTTTGACAGAAAGTTTTACAAATCTATTAACCAAAAACCAACCAAATAAAATTGTAAACAGAGAAGGCCTGAGACCTGCATTTACAAAAGTATTGTCATATTTTTCTTGTAATCCCATCCTTAAATTGCCAAATTTGGAAATTCCTTTCAGATTGAGAACTGACGCGAGTTCCATAGATATAGCGGCTGTTTTGTTACAATCCTATGATGACATCTTACATCCAGTCTGTTACGTAAGTCGCAAATTGTCACCAAGAGAAAGGAGATGGTCGACTCCAGAATTGGAAGGCTTGGCTCTAGTGTATGCTATTTCAAAATTGTCTACATATTTGTTAGGTAAACATTTCATCGTGGAGACAGACAACAACCCGTTAACTGTTATTACTACAGGGACACCGACAAACCATAGGATCGCAAGATGGTCTTTGTTACTCCAAAACTACAGTTTTGAGATAAAACACATCAGCGGGACTGAAAATACGATTGCAGATTTACTTTCCAGATGTCCTCTCGAGACTGTCCGACGACAGGCTAACTACGCCTGAGCGCAAAGACTGAGGCAGTGAACATGGCCTGTTACCTATAGCGCTCAGATAGCTATCACAATCCAGCGAAATAATGTTTAAGTTAACCAAAAAACGCTGTGAGAAGTGACTTATTGTGATAAGGACGAAGTCCTCCAATTGATTCTAAGTACAAGTTTAACTAGTGAATATGATGAATATATGAACGACTAGAATGAGGAAAGACAGTATTTTAAACACTTAGTAATATTTCTACGAACAGTGCTCCAAGAACAGTACTACATGTGTTTACAAACTTACCTTATGCCAGCTTTTGGTAATATCCGTAGTACCTACGCTTATGTATACTAGTGATATAAGCACAGCAGATTGTTCGAACATTTTAACTTTACAACTGTGTGATATAGACGACAGTATAAGAATTCGACACATCCAGAGCAGTTTAATCCGTACTTCTATAAGAACAGTGTTATCCGAACATGTGAAAGAACAGTGTGTTACTCCAACGTGTGAACACATTAATTGTGTACTTCCGTTTCCTTTTCGAATTGTTTAATAAATTTAGCAAAAGTAGCAGACTATACAAATAATAGTCACAAATGAATGACACTTGAGATAACTTTGTGACATTAAATTTACATATATTTAATTGAATGAAAGGATTTATATATTTGTGATCTAAGAATCATTGATTGATTAATTTTTTCTCAATGGTGCCAACTATGTCACTATTGAAAATAAATATCAAACTATGACGCTTAGAATATAACTTACAAATGTACTTTATTTTTTTGAAAGAATTTAGAAATTACCTCCCATAACGTTTCACCATTACACCTAAGGGGAAACGATTTGAAATATTAGGAAAATGTAAGCATGCATATATTATCTTGTTCATAGTAGCCAGAATGACTACACGTCACCATGTGACATCAACTATGCGTGGAATATAACTACTAAAGTTGAGGACCAGGATTGGACTATCCGACCATATCGGTGAGTGTCTAATTCTGAAGTCATCTTATAAGGAAGATGATTTAAGGCCTGACATGTTATTTTTGTGATTTTTTTCTTTTGTCGTGAGGTAGTGCTGTTGCTTGAAAGATAGCGTTAGTCGCGGATAACTACCGGACTGGCTAAGTCCATTATCAACCAAGGTACAAATCCAACTAGGGGAGAGTACTTGATGAGAGTAGCCTTATGGCAGCACTGAAGAAAAGGTATATCATGCAATTACCCAGTAAATGTCAATAAATACCAAAGAGTCACCTAACATGACAAACAGTTGGTCGATTCTGACATTATATTATTAACTTAACCCAACTATAAACACCAGTAATGAAAGGGTATATCTTTCATAAGAGGGGGCGGCGGAGAGTGTCAGAATCTCCGAGTCTTCATCTCCCCCGCCTGGCGGCAACGAACCAGGTACGACCGTGAACTTGACTAACAGTTACTACGCAGGTAGATGGCCAGGGTCAGCGTGGTGCACGAAGCACACGAGAGCGGAAAGCAGGGCCAACGAAGAATCACTGCTGGGAGCTTAGACAGCCTAGAACCTCGAGACTGGACGGACGTGAAAGAGAGTGTTGCTATGTATGAGTCGATGCTTGATGGAAGAAAGTCCTGTAATGCTTTGTTGAGTAGAGTAAAGATTGAGTGAGTGTTATATTCTATTGTATTTATGAATTGATAATATTTCATGTATGTTTCTGGAAATAGCATTATCGCTGACTTTGAGTGATGCCTGATATGACTGCTGTTTTGAGAAGTGCGATTAAAGTGTTTGAGTTATGTCGCCGTGTGTTTGTACACTCATTCTGGGTGTGTGATTGTTTTCACGCCTGTTAGTGAACACGAGCCTTTGTTTGTAGAAAACGAGACCCTGACACACTCCATGCCACACTCCCACACCACTCGGTTCCCATATTTCTACAAACCACTCCATGCCACACTCCCACACCACTCGGCTCCCATATATGTACAAACTACTCTATGCCACACTCCTACACCACTCGGCTCACATATATGTACAAACCACTCCATGCCACACTCCCACACCACTCGGCTCACATATATGTACAAACCACTCCATGCCACACTCCCACACCACTCGGCTCCCATATTTCTACAAACCACTGCAAGCCACACTACCACACCACTCGGCTCCCATATATGTACAAACTACTCTATGCCACACTCCCACACCACTCGGCTCACATATATGTACAAACCACTCCATGCCACACTGCCACACAAATGTGCTCCCATATCTGTACAAACCACTCCATGCCACACTACCACACCACTCGGCTCCCATATTTCAACAAACCACTCCATGCCACACTCCCACACCACTCGGCTCACATATATGTACAAACCACTCCATGCCACACTGCCACACAAATGTGCTCCCATATCTGTACAAACCACTCCATGCCACACTCCCACACCACTCGGCTCCCATATTTCTACAAACCACTGCATGCCACACTCCCTCACCACTCGGCTCCCATATTTCTACAAACCACTCCACGTCACATCTCAACACCACTCGGCTCCCATATATGTTCAAACCACTGCATGCCACACTCCCACACAACTCGGCTCCCATATTTCTACAAACCACTGCTCACTCCCACACCACTCGCCCCCCCCCCCCCCATATTTCTACAAACCACTGCATGCCACACTCCCTCACCACTCGGCTCCCATATTCCTACAAACCACTCCACGTCACATCTCAACACCACTCGGCTCCCATATATGTTCAAACCACTGCATGCCACACTCCCACACAACCCGGCTCCCATATTTCTACAAACCACTGCTTGCCACACTCCCACACCTCTCGCCCCCCCCCCCCCCCCCCCCATATTTCTACAAACCACTCCATGCCACACTCCCACACCACTCGGCTCCCATATTTCTACAAACCACTCCATGCCACACTCCCACACCACTCGGCTCCCATATTTCTACAAACCACTCCATGCCACATCTCCACACCACTCGGCTCCCATATTTCTACAAACACTCCATGCCACACTCCCACACCACTCGGCTCCCATATTTCTATAAACCACTCCATGCCACATCTCACACATCACTCGGCTCCCATATTTCTACAAACCACTCCATGCCACACTCCCACACCACTCGGCTCCCATATTTCTATAAACCACTGCATGCCACATCTCACACATCACTCGGCTCCCATATTTCTACAAACACTCCATGCCACACTCCCACACCACTCGGCTCCCATATTTCTATAAACCACTGCATGCCACATCTCACACATCACTCGGCTCCCATATTTCTACAAACCACTCCATGCCACACTCCCACACCACTCTGATCCCATATCTGTACAAACCACTCTATGCCCCACAGCCCCACCTACATCAGTAGCTTGTCATCCACACGTCAACGTTCACACATAACAATAATAAACCTAGTTGCATGTCTCGTCTCTTACAGAACTTTGTGATCAATTTCAGCATTTTCTGCATGTATGTGGGGTCTTGTACAAACACACACACACACACACACACACACACACACACACACACACACACACACACACACAAACACGCAAGCACACACACAAACACTCACACACACACATGTGGTTTATGATCAGTTGTTTGCCATTCCTTTCTGAACGACCGATACTCATTACACTGTGAACATCAATTAAGGCGATCTGCATCCAAATAGCCTGCGGCTGATTTCATTTCGCTTTGCAGGATTGTGAAACTGCATTCACTATCCCTAAGCTGCAACAACAACTGAGTATAAGAATATTTAAGTGTTATTATCCGTTCACTCAAGAGACAAAATAAAGACTTGTAAGAAGTCAATGGCAATGCAAAACTCACAAAGAAATTAATTCCTACCGCATGCAATGTCATGGTTAAGGGGGACTTTCGATATAAGTCGATGAGTTCAGTTGTCTTAGCACGATGAGGACATGAGAAATCAGATGTTTCTTTGAAATAAACACTGGACTAGTTCAAGCCAAAGCAGCTGTTCACATAATAAATAGTTTATTCAGTATATTTTTGTCTAAGAAGGAAAAAACATAAGTTTTATGAACTATAGAGAGCCAACCATAACGCATGAGAGAAAATCAGACATCTTAAGAATGAAAAATCAACCGGACCAGATGGAATCAGCATCGTCATGTGCCATGCAAATAAGCGTGGGTGGTCATGTTTCACCATCTCATACGATCACCAGAGTCGTGAACAAGTCTGTGTTCATGTTTCGCCAATTCATAGATGGAATTACGATATAGGAATTAGAAGTAGGCTACTGGGGAAATCTAGGTTAGAAATAGTAACTAAAATGTTGAACGATACTTACAACAATGCATATATTCCCACTGACATACTGAAAACTGTATTTCTATCTCTACCAAATGGAACAGGAGCAATTAAAACGGAAGAATCTCACTTAATAAACAAGGTCAACAAACTGTTACTCAGAATTATAATGAGAAGAACAAGAAAGAAAATAAAGATGGAAATTGATGAAAAACAGCGTGGACTTGTTGAAGCGAAAGGTGCAAATAATACAATATACACATTATGAACACTACTATCTATATTATATATATCTTACAGATCAATAGACCCACACACACACAGACATATACATGTTCTTTATAGATTATACCGAGGCATAGCGTAGTTATCTGCTCTCACAACCCCACCAGGTCATGCTAAGTACCTGACAATGTTCAGACGTCTACGTCTCCTTGAAACTGTTCATATGTTAATCTAGTTTCCACTGGCTGTCAAGTTGTACTCCTAGATTATCTGCAAACCCACATACTGCTGGTGTTACCCCAGAATATTCAAAACAAAATTATGCCTATCGACAGATGCTGAGAGTTTCCAAAGCAGACTAACAAACATACCTGAATGTTGGGATCCACTGTTGGCAGACTTGGTGTCATGGTACTCGGACATGAGCGACCCCTTGTGGGAGGACTGTCCGTCAGCCACGGAATTTTGATTGAGGTATGAATGGTGTGACGTCACACGACCATTATTGTCAATCTCAATAATTTCGTGTCCTTGTCCGCTGTTCGTCCAGACAGGTTTATAAACGCTGGTTGTCGAGGTGCTGCTGCTGGGCGATGTCTTTGTGATGAGCTCTGAGGGAACGGACAAAAATAACAAGTTAATGCATTGTCGGTGATTAGCTGGAAGTTATAAATTGACTTTTCAATAGTCATTTAGAAAACAATGAAAGACATATGGGGAATAGTCGACACCACAGAAAATAAAGGCAGAGTTGAGTTGAGCTAAGAGCCGACATCACTGCACTCAGGACATTCACATACGCGCTCCGTCCCCTCGTTCAACAGCCAGCAAAGAGTCGCACTACTAATCGTTCTTACCGATGTCTGATTGAAAATTGTCCTGGTCTCCCTTCTCAGCTTTGAGATTCTTCCAGAACCCTAGCCGATCCATCACAATCACAATCTTTCCGCATATCGGTTCTCAGTCTGTTCCCCCCACTTTCTCTACCTGGTCCCACAGGCGCACGACCACCTCTCCCTTGTCCATAGGTAATCTACCACCAGGAGGTGCATTCTCTGCCAGCCTGTCAGCCTGTTCAATACCCACTCACTCCGTCATGGCCAGAGCAACAACTCCATACAATTTTCACAATCTCTGTCCTCTGAAGCGAGGATAGTCATTCAATACGAAACATTCCTTCTCCACATTACTAAATAAATACAGTAAATAAAGTTTTATCAATGCTATCAATGTTCTCTGTTCTCTTTTCAATGTGGATAAGGTGTCACTTTTGACAAACAAAATGAACCTGATAATATTCATTTCTTCATTGTCTTGCCTCGTCTACAATGGAATGTCGGGGTAACTTGTTTATTGTTCCCCTGTTGTTCTTATTACACCTTATCAAACACGCCGTCGCTGTGGCAAAGGAGTTACAAATGCAATTCGTAATCCCACATACCGAGTTCGAAACACAGCTGCGGGCGATTTGGAAGCAGATAGCCTTGAGCCGTTTTTCGTAAAATTGTATAATTGCTGGTCGTCCAGAAAGCAATGGCAAACTACTGAATGTAAACTTGCCAAGAAATCACAAACAGCCAAAATATCTTGGGGTTGATTGCAACGTCCTGTAAAGGACATGCAACTAACTGTTATAAAACAGACAGCCTTGATGTGTGAAACATCCGCTAAATGTACTGTTTCTGCTATTGTCAGTCACGGTAATCTCACCGTATGGGTATCAAACAGACAGCCTATATGTGTGAAACATCCGCTAAATGTACTGTTTCTGCTATTGTCAGTCACGGTAATCTCACCGTATGGGTATCAAACAGACAGCCTATATGTGTGAAACATCCGCTACATGTACTGTTTCTGCTATTGTCAGTCGCGGTAATCTCACCGTATGGGTATCAAACAGACAGCCTTGATGTGTGAAACATCCGCTAAATGTACTGTTTCTGCTATTGTCAGTCGCTGTAATATCACCGTATGGGTATCAAACAGACAGCCTATATGTGTGAAACATCCGCTACATGTACTGTTTCTGCTATTGTCAGTCACGATAATCTCACCGTATGGGTATCAAACAGACAGCCTTGATGTGTGAAACATCTACTAAATGTACTGTTTCTGCTATTGTCAGTCACGGTAATCTCACCGTATGGGTATCAAACAGACAGCCTTGATGTGTGAAACATCCACTAAATGTACTGTTTCTGCTATTGTCAGTCACGATAATCTCACCGTATGGGTATCAAACAGACAGCCTTGATGTGTGAAACATCCGCTAAATGTACTGTTTCTGCTATTGTCAGTCGCTGTAATATCACCGTATGGGTATCAAACAGACAGCCTATATGTGTGAAACATCCGCTACATGTACTGTTTCTGCTATTGTCAGTCACGATAATCTCACCGTATGGGTATCAAACAGACAGCCTATATGTGTGAAACATCCGCTAAATGTACTGTTTCTGCTATTGTCAGTCACGGTAATCTCACCGTATGGGTACCAAACAGACAGCCTATATGTGTGAAACATCCACTAAATGTACTGTTTCTGCTATTGTCAGTCACGATAACATGACCGTACGGGTGTGAAGTGTTACACCGTGGCGATACATCATCAGGGTGACCTGACAGGGGCTCAGGCACGGTTATGTACTGTCCCGGGCCTCATTAATCACAGAACATGTGTTCAGAGATGGCTATTGCAGGATTAGACACAGCTGGACGAAATATGAGCAGTCTCAGCTTCTTAATGGCACAGATCCCACAGCAGCTGCTAATGGCCATAGAAAACATAACAGCCAGCAGAAATGTCTAGAAAATAACATCCACAGGACGACGGCAATGATTTTAACTCGTGGCAGGGAAGTCCGTCATTTGACATTGATCGAAATAATGATACATTGCAATAGATATAACCTGTCAAGATATTGACAGAAGATGGCACGTGTGACGTGGATATCCCAACACGGACTGATATGGTATAATGCAGACTAAACAACATGGAACACATACTTCTCTCTAAACAAATGTCACAGATACTGAAAATAATTTTATTGAGCACTAAAGTATGCAGTGGAAACGTAAATTTGGTCTACAAAGATAGAACATACGACTTGAAACATTGAGTACTTTTGAAATGTGAACCTTAAGAAGATTGAGCCGAGTTTCTTGGGAATAATGGAAACATGGTTCTCGAACGAATCAGTTTAAAACAGATGTTGGTGAAGGGAATACAATTAGAAAAACAATATATTGTTCTCACTTCAACGTCTTAACATTCACTGAAAACCACATTGAGCGGTGAGCTGAAAGAATAGAGCTAGAGGCGGTCAACGGCATAAACGTAAATACAAGATCGCAATATTGCCAGGATACAGCTCGGAAGGATGAACAACCGACGCGTTGTCGACAAAAAGTGTCTACGATCCATTACTGCTGACTTTCACTATGGAGATGACACTGAATGCTGTTATCAGTGATTTCCATGGTAGGTCCTTTATAGAACGTTGCACTCAATCAAATCTTGCATTTATTGGCTGTTTGCTATTTACTAGACAACGTTAGTTCGGTAGTTTGTCATCGTTTCCTGAACGACCGACACCTCATACCATCTAATCAACTCAAAACGGTTTGTTTCAAAATCGTTTGCAGCTGATTTCGAACCCTGGATTCGGTATAACAGGGAATAATGAAACGGTGTCTCTGACTATTCCCTAAGCCACAGCGTGGGTTATTCATCATTATTATCATCATCATCCAGTGCATTTCGGGCTGGCGTGGGTGATCATGCCTCTCCACAAATTACGATCTCCGACGTCATGGATCAATTCGTGTGTTGACTCCCTTCCGTGCCATGACACGAGACTGTCGAGAATGTTCAAGAATATGTTCCAATGTTTGTCTTCTCATAACGTGGTCAAAGAACGGATCTGTCTGTTGTTTGTGATAAGTTGTCTTTACAACTCAGCTTTCCTAAAACCGTCCTGATTGCTGATTTTGGCTGTCCAATTAATTTTCAGGGGGTTACTACAACACACATATATCGTGTTGGATGTAATAACTCTATTCTGCATTATTGTACCATCGTGTGTATGGTGTCCTTTTTGCATGTGTTTACTTTACTGTAGACTGTACTATTGTTGTACCAGCTGTATATAGTAACGTGGTATTCCTTTTGCTTGCTTGCTTGCTTGTGTTCGTTGGCTTGAGCTCCAACGCGAAGTCCTGTATGTCGGATGAAGGCATCCTGTTGTCCAACATCAGTGTAATGTCATACAGGACCTGAGGTTTGCGTGAGTATCCGTTGTCCCATGTCTGGCTTATTGGTGTGCAGACTGGTAGTTCCTCGCCGTACAGGCAGACACTCTCCGACTTCGGAGGAATCGGCGATCCTACTGACTTTAGCCAGGACCCTGAAGGAACCTGTTGCCCAGGACGCTCGACGAGGACGCGTCAATAGGTCTTTGCCAGTATATAACCCGGCCCTGGTGCCTTGGAAACACCTCTGCGTCCCGTATTCCTATTAAGATTGCTATATTGTTGTACTGCTATATACCAATATACCTGTGTGCTTCGCCTTATATTCTTTGCTAAAATAAGATCAGTCATGGTTTATGCTTTCCGTTTAGGTTGGGTGAGCGTCAGGTGAACGGACTGCACAGGCGCTGATTAGTCAGAAGTTTACCGTCCACTGTCGTCATGCTAACAGCGAGTTTGTTAGTGCCTACAAGTGGGACATAATCATCAGAACACCTTCCAGCTTGAGAATGGAGATAGAGGCTGCAACTTCAGCACTGAAATATCACCATAATAGTAGACTTATCAAAATTAAATATTATCTCTTACGTTTTTACACGCGTCGGAAAGTTAAAAATGAATGGACGTGGCATGAGTGGGTACGACTTGTGGAGATCTTTAACTTTCTGGAACATACAAGGATCTAATGAGGAGGTCATGCAGGGTAATCTAGAACGCTGATTCGATAGCTTAGAAGCACCTTTTATTAATTGGTAGACTTATAACGAACAGGGGATATATTGCAATTGATGAGAGTTTGGTGAATGGTCACAAATCTCATCATGAATCTTCTCGAATACGGCTGTTGGAGCATGGAGTCAAATATGGAACTGGTCGCTATGAACTCAGGCCAAGATGGTTCTGACGTGTGGTTAACTAGCCCACAACAGGCATAATCGACATCTACTCCCTTCGACTTCTGCTGAGAGAGACCGAGAGCTAATGGGTGTGTTACGGTGTGTCCCGTGTGCTTTATCATAAATAAGTAATGCTCTCTGTCTTCCATACTATGATCTATTCTAGAAATAATAGTGTCGTCTGGATCATAACCATTGAAATGCTCTCTGCGTTCCAAATGATGATCTTTTTAGAAATAATCGTATCCAGTCTTCACCATAACCATTGAAATGCTCCCTGCGTACTAAATGATGATCTCTTCTAGAAATAATCGCGTCGTTTTCATCATAACCATTGAAATGCTCTCTGCCTTCCAAAAGATGATCACTTCTGGAAATAATCGTGTCCAGTCTTCATAATAACCAATGAAATGCTCTCTCTGGTTGAAGTCATTGTCTGTACTAGAATGGTGTTTAATGCTGTCCTATCTTTATAAAACAAATAAGAGTCTGACATGGTTGGTTCGTGGTAAGTCTGAGCGGAAAACTGAGTTTTGTCTCTTAAGCCCGATGTACTGGTGTTCATGTCGTCAGGACCCTGATTTAAAAAAAACAGTCAATTATCGGAGTGGAATTGGTGTACACAATGTTCTCCCCACCCAATACAGCAGAACCATTTTCACGGGGCTGTCTTGTAAACCTCTCCTTCCCCTCTCCAAGATCGGACATCAGCAGGGTGTGCAGGAGCGGCACTGAAACTTCACATCTGCAGAGAGGCATACAGTCACATCATGGTTCAGTACTCACGTCCGGACTGACTGGTGCCAGCCTAGGCTGGTTATATTTCCTCCAGAGTTTTAAGACATTTCATTGTCTACAGCCTCCAGTGTCTGGAGTACAGAGTATGGTATATTGTCTACAGACTCCAACACAATGATATAGGAAACAGTGTGGTATATTGTCTACAGACTCCAACACAATGACATAGGAAAGAGTGTGGTATATTGTCTACAGATTCCAACACAATGACATAGGAAAAAGTGTGGTATATTGTCTACAGATTCCAACACAATGACATAGGAAAGAGTGCGGTATATTGTCTACAGATTCCAACACAATGACATAGGAAAGAGTGTGGTATATTGTCTACAGATTCCAACACAATAACATAGGAAAGAGTGTGGCATATTCTCTACAGATTCCAACACAATGATATAGGAAAGAGTGTGGTATATTGTCTACAGATTCCAACACAATGACATAGGAAAGAGTGTGGCATATTCTCTACAGATTCCAACACAATGACATAGGAAAAAGTGTGGTATATTGTCTATAGATTCCAACACAATGACATAGGAAAAAGTGCGGTATATTGTCTACAGATTCCAACACAATGACATAGGAAAGAGTGTGGCATATTCTCTACAGATTCCAACACAATGACATAGGAAAGAGTGTGGTATATTGTCTACAGATTCCAACACAATTACATAGGAAAGAGTGTGGTATATTGTCTACAGATTCCAACACAATGACATAGGAAAGAGTGTGGTATATTGTCTACAGATTCCAACACAATGACATAGGAAAGAGTGTGGTATATTATCTACAGATTCCAACACAATGACATAGGAAAGAGTGTGGTATATTGTCTACAGACTCCAACACAATGATATAGGAAAGAGTGCAGTATATTGTCTACAGATTCCAACACAATGACATAGGAAAGAGTGCGGTATATTGTCTACTGACTCCAACACAATGACATAGGAAAGAGTGCGGTATATTGTCTACTGACTCCAACACAAGGACATAGGAAAGAGTGTGGTATATTGTCTACTGACTCCAACAAAAGGATATAGGAAAGAATGCGGTATATTGTCTACTGAATCCAACACAATGACATAGGATAGAGTGTGATATATTGTCTACTGACTCCAACACAAGGACATAGGAAAGAGTGTGATATATTGTCTACTGACTCCAACACAATGACATAGGAAAGAGTGCGGTATATAGTCTACTGAATCCAACACAATGACATAGGAAAGAGTGCGGTATATTGTCTATTGACTCCAACACAAGGACATAGGAAAGAGTGTGATATATTGTCTACTGACTCCAACACAAGGATATAGGAAATAGTGTGATATATTGTCTACTGACTCCAACACAAGGACATAGGAAAGAGTGCGGTATATTGTCTACTGACTCCAACACAAGGACATAGGAAAGAGTGCGGTATATTGTCTACTGACTCCAACACAATGACATAGGAAAGAGTGCGGTATATTGTCTACTGACTCCAACACAATGACATAGGAAAGAGTGCGGTATATTGCCTACTGACTCCAACACAAGGACATAGGAAAGAGTGCGGTATATTGTCTACTGACTCCAACACAATGACATAGGAAAGAGTGCGGTATATTGCCTACTGACTCCAACACAATGACATAGGAAAGAGTGCGGTATATTGCCTACTGACTCCAACAAAAGGATATAGGAAAGAGTGCGGTATATTGTCTACTGAATCCAACACAATGACATAGGATAGAGTGTGATATATTGTCTAGTGACTCCAACACAAGGATATAGGAAAGAGTGTGATATATTGCCTACTGACTCCAACACAAGGACATAGGAAAGAGTGCGGTATATTGTCTACTGACTCCAACACAATGACATAGGAAAGAGTGTGGTATATTGTCTACTGACTCCAACACAATGACATAGGAAAGAGTGTGGTATATTGTCTACTGACTCCAACACAATGACATAGGAAAGAGTGTGGTATATTGTCTACTGACTCCAACACAATGACATAGGAAAGAGTGCGGTATATTGTCTACTGACTCCAACACAATGACATAGGAAAGAGTGTGGTATATTGTCTACTGACTCCAACACAATGACATAGGAAAGAGTGCGGTATATTGTCTACTGAATCCAACACAATGACATAGGAAAGAGTGTGATATATTGTCTACTGACTCCAACACAATGACATAGGAAAGAGTGTGATATATTGTCTACTGACTCCAACACAATGAATAGGAAAGAGTGTGATATATTGTCTACTGAATCCAACACAATGACATAGGAAAGAGTGTAATATATTGTCTACTGATTCCAACACAATGACATAGGAAAGAGTGTGGTATATTGTCTACTGACTCCAACACAATGACATAGGAAGAGTGCGGTATATTGTCTACTGATCCAACACAATGACATAGGAAAGAGTGTGGTATATTGTCTACTGACTCCAACACAATGACATAGGAAAGAGTGTGGTATATTGTCTACAGACTCCAACACAATGACATAGGAAAGAGTGTGGTATATTGCCTACTGACTCCAACACAAGGATATAGGAAAGAGTGTGATATATTGTCTACGGACTCCAACACAATGATATAGGAAAGAGTGTGATATATTGTCTACTGACTCCAACACAAGGATATAGGAAAGAGTGTGATATATTGTCTACTGAATCCAACACAATGACATAGGAAAGAGTGCGGTATATTGTATACTGACTCCAACACAATGACATAGGAACGAGTGTGGTATATTGTCTACTGACTCCAACACAATGACATAGGAAAGAGTGCGGTATATTGTCTACTGACTCCAACACAATGACATAAGAAAGAGTGTGGTAAATTGTCTATAGACTCCAACACAATGACATAAGAAAGAGTGTGGTAAATTATCTATAGACTCCAACACAATGACATAGGACAGAGTGCGGTATATTGCCTACTGACTCCAACACAATGCCGAGGGATAGAGTGTGATATATTGCCTACTGACTCCAACACAATGCCGAGGGAAAGAGTATGGTATATTGCCTACTGACTCCAACACAATGACATAGGAAAAATTGTGGTATATAGTCTACAGACTCCAACACAATACCAAAATGGGGAACATTGTTGTATTGCTGATGTCGGTACGGATGGAGTGACGCCCGGACTCCGGCTAACCAACCTAACGCCTGTCATGCTTTCATCAGCTACTTTCTGTCCATGGATAGTGTGTGTGAAGTGTACACGACCTCGGTGGAAATAACACATTCTCATTACCTGTAAGAGCTGGACACTCCAAGAGATATGTTCAATTGTTATGCAAGGATGTGTAAAAATATACCATTCCGGAGTAAGCTGAGGTTGGAGTAGGATCAGGTGAAGACGTTCAACGATGCGGATGGCGTTTTCAATGGTTTATTAAAGTCAGATCACATTAGCTAGTAATATACACTGGAAAACATGCAACTCAATTTTCAAGTAGAGTAGAGTGTCGAGAGTTAAATAGGTCAGTCATCCTCATTCTTACCCCAGCTCGTCAGTTCACATTTTTTTTAAAATTCGCATATCCTTACAGGACATCGCTGTCAACAGCAGCATCTTTCAGCTGTCTGTTGATGTCTTGGCATATTTACGCTCAGTAGTTTGCCATTGCTTTCTGAGCGGCCGGCTCAGTTATCGCGCAAGTCACCAGCGGGGGTAGAACCGCTCCTAGTTCTCGCCCGCTACGAGACTCTGCGTAATAAACGGGATTACGGAGAAAGTGGTGTAACCCCTCGGCCAGAGAGACCGGCCAGATCACATTAGCTAGTAATATACACTGGAAAACATGCAACTAAATTTTCAAGTAGAGTGTCGAGAGATAAGTAGGTCAGTCATCCTCATTCTTACCCCAGCTCGTCTCAGAGTAACAAGAACATCATTAGCCGAACATTTTGACTACAATGAAGGGGTTGGAGCTACTTACGGTCATCAGAAACCCTGACGTCCAAATGTTCAGAAGAGTATCTAATTCACATCATTGAAGTGCAAGCAACACAGGGGAAAACGTTCCAACACATTCGCAAACATTTGGCTACTGTTAATTCAGACATGATAGATATAGACATTCATAAATACAAACCAACCGAAGAGTTCCATTTTCCGGATTGTGGTGCCAATAGAGTTGGTCGCTACACATTGATAGATGCCGAAGTCTTCGGGCTGTACTTTAAGGATCCTGAGGCTGAGTGTGATGCTATCATCGGGGATGTTGTTATTGTACAAGTGGACCTCGTGTGACTCACTGTTAGACAGGCCGCTGGAGATGCCGAAATACCATGTCATGTTAGTATTATTGAGGTTGTGAGGACACGACAAATACGTCTTAAGTTAGTATGTGAATGATTGCTTCAGATGATTGCGTATCGTTTCGAAGTTGTATTAGATCGTAAATGACTTCTTCATGTAACAGAATATGGTATTATAAAAAGTGTGAGACTTATTGTTTGACTTTCAGGTAGACTGTTGGATATATAGTATTAGATTACAGTTTCATGCTAGTAGTGTGAGACCAGTGGTTCTCAACCGGTGGGGAATTCTCCCCCCCCCCCCGGGGAAATGTTAGGGTTTCCAGGGGGGGGGGGATTATTATTATTATTATTTCAAGATCGCGTTAATACCAGAACCGATTACTTGATATTGTTTTTCCCTTCATACTGTACAGTTCTGTACGACTCACCCTTCTAAGATTCATTTTATAAAGTAAGTAGACCCACAAATCACGTTTTATGTGGACGTCTAGATTTGTTTTAGCATGTGCTATTAAATTTAGCTTTCATTATTTCGTGTACTGTGTAGGGGTGGGGTGGGATTTTAAGGTAGAAAATACGAAAATGACGTTCTGGAAATATGGTGAAGGGGGCCACGGGCCAATAAAGGCTGAGAACCACTGTGTTAGACTGTATCATTGCCAATTAGTAGGAATATATCCAGTTTATCTGCTTTATCATTGCTATTAGCTGGAATATATCCAGTTTATCTGCTTTATCATCGCCCATTCATTAATTCGGAAAAATGCATGCCCTTTGCAGAGCCTGGCTCTCATAACAACCTTCTGGAAAACGTATCGGTCAAAAGCAAGATGTCCCGCGTCCGATACACCCATCTGGAAATCATCTGCTACACCCTACACCCATCTTCTATTTGGCCTTCCTCTTCATCCTTTCCCTGACA